>APFE030145061.1:96582-191084 GCA_000404065.3 Pinus taeda | reverse complement strand
TTGCTTCCCTTTTTTGTAGATGATTTCAAAGTCATAACCCAACATCTTTGTGACCCACTTTTGTTGCTCTTCAAAGGATAATCTTTGTTCTAAAAGTATTTAAGGCTATCATGATCCGTTTTTACCTTGAAGTGTCTTCCCATTAGGTAGGGTCGCCATTTCTTAAGTGCATGGAGTATTGCAACATTTCCTTCTCATAAATAGCTTTGTGTAAAAACTTTCCCTTGATTGGACGACTTTCAAAAGTAATGGGTCTTTCATCTTGCATTAGAACAGCACCAATTCCATTTCCTGAAGCATCACATTCCCGCAATAAAGGTTTTTGTGAAGTCCGGTATGTAGCTAAGACGATGCGTTGGCACATTGCCTCTTTAAAGATGTTCAGGCCTTTGTTGCTTCTGGAGTCCATGAAAAAATTGCATCTTTCTTCAATATGTTGTTAGAGGTGCGGCTATTCTGTCCATAATTTCTTAACAAACTTGCGATAATATCCTGTCAACCCGAGAAATCCTCGCATATGCTTTATGGATGTGGGGATTTTCCATTCCTTAATGGCTTTAATTTTGCTAGGGTCTACCTTAACTCTTCATGAGATACAATATGACCCAGATATTCCACCTCTTGTACTCCAAAGAAACATTTGGATCTTTTTGCATATAATTGTTTCTCCTCCAATAGTTTGAGCACCATGTCAACATGTTGGACATGATCCTTCCAAGACTTGTTGTAGATTAGTATTATCATCAAAAAATACTAACACAAATTTTCTAAGGAAGGGTTTGAAAATGGAATTCATCAAACCTTGAAATGTAGAAGGTGCATTGGTAAGGCCAAAAGGCATGACCAAAAATTCATAATGACCCTTCATGAGTTCTAAATGCTGTTTTCGGAATGTCTTCAGTCTTCATTCTGATTTGATAATATCCTGAACGAAGATCCAACTTGGTGAAGTAAATTGATCCATGCAATTCATCTAGTAATTGATCAATGACAGGAATGGGAAACTTATCTTTAATAGTGAGCTTGTTGAGCTCCCTATAATCCGGACACATGTGCCATGATCCATCCTTATTGTGCACCAATATTACTGAAGCAGAGAAGAACTTTGACTCGGTTGAATTATACCAGCCTCTAGCATTTCTGCAACCATACGTTCAATTTCACTCTTTTGGGCATAGGGATATCTGTACGGCCTAATGTTTTGAGGAACACTTCCTGGAATCAGATGAATAGCATGATCATGATCATGAATAGGTGGGAGACCTTTGGGAGTCTCAAATACCTTGGAATGATTGTCCAAGACACTTTTTGGAGATCTGGAGAAATAGATGATTCCGATGTGGAAACATCTAGCGAACATATTTGTGCAATTACACCTCTTTGTTCCTTTTTTAGAAGCTTTGTCATACCATTAGAGCTGATTATCTTTCCTGGTTTCCTTTCAATACCCCTTAATTCAACTTCCTTTCCTTCAGCAGAAAATTTGATGAAAAGTTCTTGAAAATTAAGCTATTGTACCCAAGGATTGTAGCCATTGGACTCCTAGTACAACATCAGCACCTCCCATTGGAATGGAGAGCATTGGGCTAGTCAATACATATTCTCGCATGGATAGCTTGATATTATGGCACTTTCCAGAGCAATTTATTGTTCCTCCATTTGCAATCATCACTTGATACTCTGGTGCTGGATATAGGAAGCAATTCAATTATTTTGCTACCTTACAATGAATAAAATTGTGGGTGCTTCCTGAACCAATCAACACTATTATCTTTTTCTTCTTCATTTGTCCTTCTATCTTGATGGTTTGAGGAGTGGTAATTCCAGCCAATGCATTACAAGATATGGTCAGATTTATTTCTTCTTTATCTAGGCTTTGTTCCTAGAGTATATCCTCTTCTTTTGAACTTTCTTGCTCATTTTCTTCTTCCTCTTCACAATCTATGTAGAATAATTTTTTTTTAGCACACTTATGACCTTTAGTGTATTTTCTATCATAATGGTAACAAAGCCCTTTTGCTCTTTTTTATTCCAATTGTTGTGGTGTCAACCTTATAGGTCGTGGAAGGCTAGGGGTAACAACACTTCCATATTTATAGTTGCGACTGGTATGCTTCTTGGTTGCCATAATTTTGATTTCCATTTTTCTTGCTAACTAATGGTAACAAAGCCCTTTTGCTCTTTTTTATTCCAATTGTTGTGGTGTCAACCTTATAGGTTGTGGAAGACTAGGGGCAACAACACTTCCGTCTTTATATTTGTGAGTGGTATGCTTCCTGGTTGCCATAATTTTTGCTTTCCATTTTTCTTGCTAACCTGAATGCCTTCTCTAATGAATCAGGTTCCCAAAGGCGAACATCATGTTGGATATTATCCTTTAAAGACCCTATGAACACATCAATCCTATGCTCCTCTGGAATATCTTTTACCCTTATGTTTAGTTTTTGGAACTCCTCAATGTGCTCCATTATTGAACCCTTTTGTTTGAGACTTATCAATAAAAAAAGTGTTGCTTTTTGTATCCTCATAATGTGCCATCAATTCTTCCGTAAAAATTGCCCAAGTGATACATTGTTTACGAGAGCAAAGCCATTGATACCATACAAACTGATTTGATTCTAAATATAAAGTTGCCATACGTACCTTTTGTGTGTTTTGCACATTATTAAGATCGAAAAATTGCTACATCTGTAATATCCATGTTGCGGGATCCTTGCCATCAAACTTCCTCATATCGATTTTTGGAATATGATGGGTCTTCGATCCCATGTTAGAGTCTATGGAATCATGATTAACATTTCTTTTGTTCTCATCATGAGTTTCCTTTACTACCCTTTCACCCTTAGTGATCATTTCTTGTAGCAACTTATTCATATTTATCTTCAATTCATCCATGTCTGTCTTCAAATCTGTCTTCAAATCGTCCATGTCTGTCTTCAAATCTGTCTTCAAATCATCCATGTCTGTCTTCAAATTTGTCTTCAAATTGTCCATGTCTGTCTTCAAATTTTTCTTCCAATCATCCATCTTAGATTCCATGCCCTTTATCTTAGATTCCATGCCATTTATCTTAGCTTCTGTTAGCTTTTGTGAGGCTGACATTTTTTGCACTTGGTATTGTAATTTTGATATATCATGTAGTGTATTTTGAGTTTATTACACTTGGATTAAGTATTAAAAAATCCAATTTAATAACAAAATTTACTCCATAGCATTTTCACTTGATTAGCTTAGTCATTTGGTAGGTTAACTAGCTCACTAATTCTTGAATTTCTAGTTTTTAGAGTAGTAATTTTCTGTTGTTTTTTAGCACATGTTAACATAGGTATTTTTTAGTAATTGCACTTGTAATGGATTCGTAATACATCCTAATTTGTAAAAAAAATTGTACCATCTCATTTTCATCTTATTTGATTGGGAATTCAGCAAGTTATCTCAAGTAGCAGTCTTGTAGCACGTGTAAACTTGACTAGATTTGTTGCAAAAGCTTGGTTTTTGTCTCTTAGGATTGAATCATGACCCCTAGGCTCTAAATCCATGATTTAGTAATACCAAATTCCTCTTAATCCTTTCCTCTCCCCCATTTCAATTCACCTCTACAAATTTGGTTTAATGGACATATTTATGAATTGGATATCACAATAATGATTTTCTTGATTGCCACATCTAATGAACTTTGTCAATGAATCTAAAATCTTTGGAATGAAATGATTGATTACATGCTCTTTCCTTCATGCAATTTAGATTAGTTTTTTTCTTTATTCTCAAGCTATGGATTCTATTTCAAGCATTGTTATTTCCCTCCCATATTCTAGGTTTCCTTTCAATGCAACATTTACATTTTGCTAGCTTAATGTTTACATTTTTGCAAGTAGTATAGCCTTTAAATTTATTTAAAATAGGGTAACATTTCTATTTCTGTAATTATTTTAGGTCTTATTTGATGTTATTCACTTCATTGCATCAGATCAATGAAAGGACACAATTTATGATTCACATATAGTGTTGACACCTCTTAAGTTTGTACGAACCTCAGCTTGATAATTTAAGTTGGTAGCCTTGGGAGTTGCAACATTATTCTTGTAATACTGAGGCTCATCAGTTTTTTAGGCACATTATATTGCATTAACATTATTATTCAAAAAGAAATTGAAAACATAAAAAAATACTTCTCCAACACCAACCCCTGCCCACCCCCATTTGATCAAGTAGTGCAGTAAGAACCACATCACCATCCACTTTTGCAGGTTGAAGAAGAAGAGGTTGCAGATAAGGTAGAAGAAATGGATGGAATGATGATAATGAGGAATTTCCTCTTGTATTTCCCATTTAATAAATTGTTATTAGTCTTCATATGAAGAGCATACCTCCATATTCCCTTCCCAACTTCCATGGTATGAGGTCAAAGGATCTAGAAACCTTTTTATTTGAATTTGAAATCCTTTGTAGATCCTATGGTTACTTATTAAACACTCAAAAACAAAGATTATTTCTATAAACATTGAAGGATAGAGATCTTAAATGGTTCATGATTTTAGGTACTAATTCAATAATATCATGCAATGATATGAAAAATATATTTCTAGAAAAATATAAAAATCATGATCTTAAAGAAGAAATATTTAGAATGACTCAAAAATAAGATGAGAGCCTTGAGGATCTAATACAGATATCCATGTATTATGTTAAGAGGGAAAAATTGCATCATTTAGGATTTGACACCCTAAAAACCCTCTTACTTAGAACAATTAGGGATAAGTAGATTGATCTCCTTGATCTCATGAGTATAGGTGATGTATACCAATTATCATTTGAAGAAATTTGTGAAATATGCAATGCATATCAAGACGAAGGGAAAAATTAAGTAAATCACCAACAAGATAGTAAGTCAAGATGAACATGGAAATTTTCTTAATAATTTTAAAACGTAAATTCTTAGCAATCTAAGTGAACAAGTAGAAATGTTAAGAATGCAAAATGAAAAAAAAGGAGATGTTGATATTTGTGCTATCCATGTAGAATCACATGCTACTAAATATTTCCCAAAATTACCAAGGTTGAAGGAATTTTACCAAGAAGACAATGGAGAAAGTCAATCACCAAAAAAACTCTATTATGTAGCTCCAAAAAGACCATGGCAACCTAGTCAACCCGATATGATGCAAGAACCTAATTCATAATTTCAAGGTTATCCACATCCATCTCGAGGTAATTGGAACACGCTCTTTCCTTGGCAGCCTTTTCCATCTCATCCCAAAAACCAATCTTGGCAACAAGGTTGGAAAGGAACTTATGGAAGAAATACACAATATTCTCAATATTTTCCTCCATATCCTCCATTCCTAACTCCATGTTATGCCTACCTTCCACCACAACCACATCCATCTCAAAGATCCACTCCCACTCAACTACTTGTACCACCATTTATGAATCCAAAAGACGAAGTAGCTCAACCCACTTACAATGTTGAGGTACAATACTTCCAAACAACTCTTGTCGATGTGAATGGTATTCACCTTAGATTGAGAAGTATATTGCAACAAATAGGTTCTCTTGATGCCATTAAATAACAACATCCAAAAGAAGAAGATCAAGATAATATGAAGGAATGAGGGACCACATTTGATGGAGAGAAGTCATTAGATCCTGAGAATGAATAATTTATGTTATGCTTTTCATCAGGTCCTGTATGTGTTCAAGAGAATAATCAGCCAAAATAAGAAAATCTAAATTTCATGGAAGAAGAAGACATACAGAATTATCTAAATCAGCAAGTGAACCAAGGTCATCACAACTATATTGAAATTTTGTTCTAGACAATCACTAAGTTGCAACAACACAATCTTCTTCAACAATTATTGACATCATCAAAGAAGTTGGTCTTTCATATTCAGGTACATGTCAAAGCATATATTTCGAGCTTACATAGGATTTTATCTGTCATCTTGATATGCACATGGTTCCATTGGAATTATTCCTATACTTGAAAGAGATTATGTTTTTTCAAGTAGAGTAGGAGAGAGGAAAAAAATAAAAAAAGAAAAAAGAAAAAATAAGAGGAAAATAATAAAGTCTCAGGTGAAAACATCTTTTGAGGCACCTGAGATTGGCTCACTGATTGAAAATATCCTTGAGGTGGTCAGTGGGTTGGAAAGAAAAAACAAAAAAAGAAAAGATGTTAGGTAAAAACCTCCTTTCAAGCACCTAGGTAAACCTACTAGTTGAAAACCTCATTGAGGCATATATTAGGCCTAAGAATAAAGAAAGAAGGAAAAAAATATTTTCTTCGTGTATCTCTCTCTAATGAATGCAATTTCTCTCCAACCTTTGCAAACAACGAGAAGAATTTAGCACCAAAAGAAGAAAATTTGATCAAAAACCTAGTCAAAGGAAGTCAAACTTGGGCTTTCTCCCTCTTTTCCCAATTACTTCAATGGGACCAGGGCGATTTCAATCCAGCGCCCACATCCATTTCCATGACATTTTCCATCATTCCCAAGTCTCTCCCACTCATTTTCCTTGTTGTCCTGAAATTCTATAGAAAAGTTTTGTTTTGCTACAGGACTATCAAAATACAAAGGGAAAAATTATTTTTACCATATCTCGAAAACCATGCATCCATTGTTTGTCCTTATCCTTGGAGATGCATAAGGATTAAGGTAAGATTCTCAAGAAATTTTAGCAAATTCCAGTGCACAATTTATGAGAAATTGTCCACCATCATCTACAACCATTTTTAATTTTTCACGAGATTCACAAATCCATTGGCCAAGATTTGTTATGGGGAGATCCATAATGATGATGGAAACATGCTCAATTTCTTTTACATGAACCCAATCTATTGATTGAGAGATATGGATTAAACAAGTTTGCTACAAGATTGTCCTATATTGCTATGGGATTGTCCATAATTGCTATAGGATTCTGATCCGTATGAAAAGAAGGAGAAGTTTGGATTTTTTTCACTCAAGAATAGGGGAGGGGGACCAAAATAACCCTATCATCCATCCATCATACCATTTTAAACTTTTACCACCTTCATTCCCATCTATGTCCATCAAAATCATTGTGCTTCATCCCCTTTTCCACCACATTTCATCAACACAAAACTCTTTGACACTCATTAACAGATTATTTATGAATTGTGAATATTTCATCAAGCAACACTTGGAGAAAACTTTGGTCCTAGAAGGGTTTTTGTGACTGCTACAAGAAGACACACATTCCTATAGCATCTCACATATACCCTATAGGACAACATTCAAGGCACCAGATCAGTAAATCTATGCATCATGAAGCATCATAGGACTCCAACACCATTTATGGGCATGCACATGGTCCTTTACATATTGCTACAAGATCCATTTTCAACAAACAACAACATTTGATCCACTCTGGCACCTGGGCTCTAAAGGATCTGCATCATAAAAATTCAATCAGAAAAACACACTCAGAAAAATTTAAGACAAAGAATGGATCAATGAAGAAAACAAATTAAACCTCAGAGGGAACTCATGCAATCACATTAACCTTCCAACCACGATATCAAGTTCCAACAATAATATCAATGTTCCAATGCTCACATCAGCAGATCCAAAAATCACATCAACAACTCCAACATCACCTACAAAAACACACCCAAGGTATGGCTCAGGTATGCAATCCTCTAAAAAAATCCTATGAACTTATTTTAGCTTGAAAAGCATTGCAAATGTATGAAGGAAAATGTTTTTTATAGCAAAAATTAGTAGCAGAGAAACCTCGACCTTATCTAGCAATTAACTTCACCTTTCCACCAACACACCCACATGTTTGGGCGAGGAACAAGAGAAAAGTTAAGAGGACTTGAGAAAGTGGGTTGTAATCATTTGGTCATGACGAAGGAAAAAGAGTGTGAAGGGGTAGGTGAGGGTTAACTCAATTGACAAAAAGAACTTTGATTTTATTTTTCATGCAGTGAAAAAAAGAGAAAACAAAAAAATAAAAAAAATAAACAAAAAACAAACAAAAATAAAAAATAAAAGGTGGACCCACCACCTCTTGGCATGCAAAGATTAGTTGTTATAGGATTTGAGTTGAGTTCTACAAGAAGGAGAAAAACTGCTACATGAAGAATGAAGTTGCTACGGGAAGGAACATAACTACTATAAGAGTACCAACAATGCTACAAGAAGCTAATAGAGTGCTACAGGAAGGAAAATTTCACCCAGAACAACCACTAGAGCCTTGGGAAGCAAGGAAATGTAGGTAAAAGTTCATTCTCTCCAACATTTGGTATAAGGATTCCAAAAGCACCTTAATCATCAAGAAGAAGTACTCTACAAATTTATAGTTTGGATTATAGTAAGAGAAAACAGTTGGATTGGCTAGCATTTGCTTAAGAAAATTTTATGTTGAATATAGAAAGGGTGCATGTTGTAATCATTATTTCCTCAACCTTGAAACAAGATTATCCAAAAACTTCTTCTGCTATAACAACCTATATATAGGAACCTATGGGGTTTGCAAAAAGTGTTATAGGAAAGTCACAGGTTGCTACAAGAAGCTTGGTAGTGGACAAAATTTCCCTGACACCCTAAGAAGGAGGAAATAATCATGAGAGAAAGGGTAAGTACAAATTTTCCCCACCAATACTTGGCATGAAAACCCTTAAAACTCTCCCAATTCTCAAAAGCATACGTTGTAGTTGCCACATATTTAAATCTCAGTAAGAAAGATCAATGAATTTGTGTCATTAAGAATAACATGTCTTGGTGATGAGGCTCATCATTGGGTAAAATATATGGACCTTAATACACCTCCAAGCTTACCAAAATCAAACCTTCTCATAATTCCTTACATGTTTTAATTATATTTTTCTTAATTGCAGGTTTTTGGGAGCAAATTATGGCTAATTAAGGTGCAGGAACTCGAATGAGACAAGAAGGAGAAATTATAGGAGATGGATCTTCCTCATTAAATCCTCACTCATTCGAATATCCCTCAATCAAATCACCGAAGCTCGAAGTTGTAGGCAGCCGAGTAATTAGGATCATTGGCAGCCGAGCTAGTGATAGTTAAGAACTAGTTAATCTTGAGATTGGCAGCGAAGCCTCCCTAGATTGAGGGAAGTTGTTGGAAACTTTAGTTGTATAAATAAGGAGACCTAGAGCCTCATTAGGATTCAGATTTTTTATGCAACATAGCTAAGTACTTTCGAGTTGAAGGATTGTGACAAAAACATGTTATGTATTTTTTGATATGTGAATGAAAATGAGAATTCCCTTGATCTAGCACTGAGTTGAATCAGAGGGCTAAATCTCTTGGGTTAGGGCCCAACCCTAGTAGTAGAGGTTCCTCTTACTGTTCTTGTAGTCTTAGTATATTTCATATATTACTTGTTGAATTGATTTTGGCATTGTTACATTGCAAGTATTGGTGAATTTGATAGTTTGCTTCCATTTGTGCATATTTTAAATAGTAGCATTAGAGAGATAAGGAAATATCAAAAAAGGCTGATAACAAGTGGATCTTACCTCATTCCTCCCTCTAAGGACCATGGTTTGAGGAAAAACTCCCATTCATCCCAAAAAGACAGAATTTTGCTTTCTTATGAAATTTATGGTTTTTCTGCTAATTAGGTCAGCGTCTTTCAGTTTCAAAAGATAGGTTGCAGTTTTCATTTCTAATATCTTAAGCTTTTTATCTGATTTCATGGTGCTTTCATAATAGGCTTCAAGAATTTCCATGCATGAACTAGGAAAATAAATGATGAAATTATGTTTTCCTATGTTGTTGTAAACCTTTCTTGTTTTGAAATGATTTATGGATAAATGCCAACAATGATGTGTATATTGCAGGAGCTTCAATAGTGTAGGAAGACATCATATCATTAGCCTCAGCCAAACCATACCCACCCATGATTTCCAAAGGCCACTAAGGTTCACAATATGAGTTATCATTTTACAAGGACAACTTGCCATGGTTATTGAGCAAATCCAACCATCATACACCTTTGGTTTGAGTTCTGAGTGAGTCCCAACCACTTCCTTGCCTTATTCCTTCCATTACTAACCTTCCCTAAGCCCCATAACACTTTCCAAATCACTCCTTATGCTTTCAGCCTATTCCTATAGGAAAACATGGGATCTTCTAGGTGAATTAGGACATCTTGTAGGACGAACTGTAGTGGTTTGTTTTGAGCCCGATTTGTGAGAAATGCATCACAAAAGCTAAGAGAAGACCCCCACTTTCTTCCCAAGCCATCTGACCCATCAAAACCATCTCTCTCCACACCTAACCCACTTGCCATACAATCAAGAAGGATTAGCATTCATGTTTTCGCAAAAAGACAAAAAGAAAAAGGTTGTTATGATTATTCATGTGCACAAGAGTTAAGTGTTTGATTAGATCAAATTTAATGCTTAGGTTAGTTATTATTTCACATGTGTCAAATTAGAATTCTTCTTAAGCAAGGTATATTAACAAATAGCTAGATGAGTTGTGTGTTTTAGGCATCTATTTGAGTCTTTCATTACTACATTAGGTAGCATTTCAGTCCTCTCTATTAGGGTAAAATTCTCCTTTCTCAATTGGTGATCAAACTTCTTATAAATCAATAGAAGGCTGGTTTAAGAAGCCTTAGTGGTCTATTTCCCAGCTCAGCAATGACGAAGAGTGGATCCATTGCATCTATTTGTGTATACAACACTGTCACCTCCAAGTTTTTATGAACCGCGGGTTGATGAAGTAAAGTTGGTAGCCCCTGGAGTTGCAACATTCTTGTTGCAATACCGGTGCTTATCACTTGGGTTCCATGTTGAATTCTCCCTTCTCCTCAACATTATAAAAATAATATTTATTCTACCTCTGTTTCCATAAACACTCTTAGTCTTGTAGCAAAAAATAGAAACTCCTTGTTCCACATTGATAAAATTTTATCGAGGTCACGAGAAGAAGAAAATAAACAGATACTTAAAAAATACTAAAAATAAGAGGGAGAATCAAAGGAATGATGGGAAATTGAGATAAAAGCCACAGTTTCGAGTAAAAGATACTATCATTACCACCTAGATGATTAGACATCCAACCCACAAATTTTATCTAGCAGGGGCAAATACACCCACATCAGTATGGGACATCATAAAAGTCATCTAAGGCATAAGAGAAGAACAATAGAGCAAGAAGATGGATAGGTTACTCAGAGGATGAGTAACTGTTTCAATAGGGGGTATGACAAGCCTCTATTTTAGACACAAAGTAAGGCCCATCTAACCTTTCTTAGGCACATAAAGGCTATATTAAATCTCTCCTTCTACATTTAATAATTTTTTTTAGCATTAACATGTTCTTAGGAAGGTTTAGAGATAATTGCATATTATGTGCCTAATATTATTTATTTTTGTAGAATATTGAGTAAAATTTGATTGAGATAACATAGAGACCTACTCCCTACTATACGATGGACCAAGATTAGATAATAAATGAACAAAATATCATAAATTTTGTGAGTCTAATTTATTAAGGTAAATTAGATCATGTATTTTAATATCAATCCGAGTTGGTAAACTTAGAAACACATCAAAGTATATGGGTCTTACATCTAGCTAGTTTAGAAAGTAATTTATTAAATACTCAAAAATTAAGAAATGCATATTACAACTTGAAAATGTAAAGCTACAAGTGTGAATTGTTGAATATGAAGAAATCCTAGAAAATCTAATCTATGAAGCATATGAAAAAGTGAATCATGATTTTATTCAATTTTAGTTAACAAGGAAGAGGCTCTTCTCTCAGAGGTCCTGGTTGTCCTTCATTATCATTTCTGTTCATTCAATAAAGCCAGTTTAACTCATCTAATTTATCAAAGCATAAAGCATTTAATTCAAGAAAGCAGGAAGAAATGAATGCATAAATATTGATTTCAATTCAATCTTAGTTAACAAAGAAGAGGCTCTAACTTACACACCATGTTTGTCCTTCCTTATTGAAACTAATCATTTGAGATAAAATTTTTCCACTATCTCAATAACCATGACAAGCAAGTTAGTTTATACAAGAAATATTCACAATATTAATACAAAAAATAAAAATGCTAACATACATTTATGCACATAAGTTAACAATAATGTACTTAGCTCAGAATGGAGGCCCTCCACCTTTTCCTGGTACACCTTAAGAAAATCATCTACAACAAATATCCATTCACATAACACAAAAATGCATGCACAAGAAATAAGAAGGCAAGTCTCAACTTGTATTCAGAAAATAATAGTCGCAATGTATCTCCATGGCTGCCTGGTAGCTTTGCTTAAATAGGCTAAGAATATAAAAATATTAGCTATAATTGTTGTAACAACTAAAAAGATCCCTATTCCATCTCATAAGGTTGAGCTCATCCCTCTATTACAAAAATATGGAAAAATCCCACAAAATCCCAAAACTAACCATGAATCATGGGATTTCTTGTGTGACTGGTCAAGTTTGACCAGTGTTGACCTGCCATGTTTTAACTTATTTGGAGCAAGCCAATAGGTGTACCTCCATCCCTAGTTCATGTAGTTTTCGAATATGCCTTCAGTTCATGGCCACGTATCCTACACATACCAATTTAATAAATCCATTATGGTAAATTCATGTTTCTGCCAAAAATGAATTTTAATGTTCAAGCTTTACTAAAAAATCTAAAAATCAAAAGACGCAATTAATTTACCTTCGTGTGAAAAAAGAGGTAAAATGTGGTAAATATGATAAGAATATAGTGATAAATGATGGTAAAATGATGGAATAGGAAGGATAAAAAGGGTCAAAATCGAGAGCTAACACTCCCCTTGCTGATTTCAAAGCATGTCCTCATGCTTGTTTGGACCTCTTGGACCTTCTTCCCCTGCCTCCTGATCTACCTGTTGACCTGCCTGTTGGTCTACCTGCTGATGTACATGATTCCATCTATGCTTCTTGTAGGAGTATGTCAATTCCTTCTTTCTCCTTTTCTTCTCTTTTATAAATTTTACTTTTTACCTTTTGTTAATCATACTTATATTTCCAATTCTTCTTTTCATTCAGCCATCTGAATAATTTCTTAGAAATGAGAAGGTTTTGAGTTTCCAACTTCTTTGTTTCCTTCTTGAGCTAATTTTTCTCCTTAATAATTTTTTTATTTTGTTTCCTATACATGTCATTCTCATTTTTCAAATTTCTTTCCATTATTCCAGTGACTTGAAGCTTTGTCGCTAACTCTTCTAACTTCTTTTCCTTGGCATCCTCCTTCTTATGACTCTTTGATGTTTCTCCATGAGTCTCCTCAGATATATTTTTGATTTTCTTAGTCATATTTCCATATGTTGAATAAGAGGATGATTCCTCATTCTCACTATATTCATACCAAGGATCTCTCTCTATTTCTTTGAGTTTTTCCTATGCTTGTTTTTCCAATTTCTCAATAAGATCACGATGTAATTGCCGAGCCCTATCAATAGGTAGTTCTTCTTGAATTTCTTCTTCAATAATATCTCGGTCCTCTTTAGGAAGTTCTTCTGACACTTAGGGTTTTTCTAACACCCTTTTCCTTGACTTCCTAGGAAAGGGTGTGAAGGACTTCTCTCTTTCTATAATTATCCCTTCACGTTTCTTATTTGATCTTGTCATTAGATAAGATGAGGACTACATGATTTCTTTGGAGAGTTATAATTGTTCAATGGATCCCATATCTTTGAATAACTCCCCCTCTTCCTAAAATTCCACGAGATTGTTTCTCCCAAGAAAACTTTTCCAAGTTTCCTCTTTGTTTCTTAATTGATGTTAAATAAGAACCTTGATCAACCCATGATGATAATAGCTAATCTCCTTCTTTTCATTCTTGTTCTTTACTCCATCAATCATCTTCAATAAATTCTTTGTAAATAAATAAGGAATATTGATCTTAATATCCCCTTTGATGTGCCCGAGAAGCTTTATGTGATACAAATGCACTACCCTATATCCACCATCACAAGTGAAATATTTTTGAATAATAAGGGTTAATTCAACCCATGGTTCCTTGAGCCATTCTCATGGAATTGATTGTCACCTATCAAATGTTCCTTTTCTTGGTCTTTTCAACAAATAATTCCAACCTTTTTCTTTAAAATGATTCCGTTTGTGGATTACTCTCTTGTTAACGGTAAACCTGTAGCATTAGCAAGGTATTCCTCTATAATTGGAATAGTTACATACCCTACATTTGTCTCTTCATCATGATAATTTGATACAAATTATTCTATCACCTTGGTATTGTAACCATCAAATTTTCTAAAAAAATTCAAGTAAATAAACCCAGTGAAACGTTTCCACAGTTTCCTTTGCCCATTTTTCAGGGTGAAACCCTTTTGGTTCTATTAGTGTCAATGTCTTCACACTTCCATCGGTGATCAAATTTCTCTTTTACATGCATATTAGGTGTCGCATTCAATCAACTACATTCCATTAGGTCATGGATCAACTGATGGTAGTGGTTTCATGTCAGTTTCCCTCATGACATCCACCTGCTGACCCGTTTACACATTTTTTTTAGTCATTCACAGTCATCCTATTTCATTTCATGTATAACAACTAATCCTAGGGTTTAGTCCCATTTGGTCTTAGGGTTTGTCAATCATGCTCAAATAAAGAGGTCAGTAGGCACATGAAGGTTCATAAAGTCATAATTTTACTTCTGGTATGCTCAATAATTCTTTTTCACCTCAAAACTCTGTTTTGAGGTAAAAATAGAGTATTTTTCTATTTTAACGATTTTCATGTAAATTCAATTATTTTTATATGTAATAAGCACTCATCAACTATTCCTGGTCACCATGCCAATTCCTGCCACTACAAAAGCAAAAGTATCAAGACATCAGTCCATCAAATTGCTAAGAAAAGGTCAAGTTGCAAACTGAAAAGCAGAGTATTTATAAAAGTGACTAAGACTTTAGAAAAGTGGGTTGGAAATGAACAAAAATTAAAGTGTTAGGTGTATAAAAGCAAAATCATGATAGGAAGTCATTCTATTGTGAAAAAAGCCAAGTGGAGAGCCAAAATCACATTTGAGGGAAGAGTGAGCAAAAGAGGAGGAAAATTGCAAATCTGGTGCAAACCTGCCTGGCACTACGCATCAGAGGGCCGGTGCTATGCATTAGAATGGCGCTATGCATTAGGAAACTTTTTCCTGTGTAAAAATACATTGGCGCTTCGCATCAGGTAGGCACTGCACATTGGCTAGTGAGGCTTCAAAACCAAAAAAATTCATCTCAAATCCTCCCAAATGCTTCATTTGCCTTCTTAACAAGTAAGTACACTCACTTTGGAGCCTAGGTAGGGTTTTTTATGCTTCAATTATATTTTTATCTCCTAAGACTCAAAACCCTAGTGTGTTTTCCTATCTTATTTGTCACCACTGCAAAATCTTGTTCCTTGTCTCAATATTCCCATTTTCACTTGCCCTAAACCTACCCTTTTAATCCTATCTCACTTCACCCATATTCCCTTTCCCCTTTTCCCTATTAAAATTAACCCCTTTATCAAACCCTAAACTCCCTCCATCAAACCCTAGCTCCCACATAAACCCCACTTACCCCCATCACTATTTCCTTTTTATAAATCTCTTCATACTCATCTTCCCCTAACCTAGTTATCCACTATTCATCAAACCATCCTAAGAGAGACAAACATGGAGAGGGACAGTGAGTATGATTTTGAAGAAGACGCTCCTAGTGATAGCTCCAGAGAGAGAAATGTGCAGTCCAGGAAGCCTAACAAAGGTGGAAAAATTATCAGGGAGGAACCTATCATCATGACTGAACTCCTTGCTTGCTCACTAGCCACCACATGTTTCAGATGTTAGTCCTATTTTGAGTTTTGTGAAATGATTGAGAGGGTCAAATTTCACCATGAGTTAGCAAGGTAGTTTGTGATAAACACGGATAACAGTATGGTGCATCTTGTTGGGGTAAACTTCACTCTTTCACCAACTATCATTGCAGAGGCCACACGAATTCCAAATGTAGGGGAAAAGTGGAACAAAAGGAAAAATATTAGTAAGTAGCATTATGAGCCTTATATCAAGGCCAAATACCATGGCAAACGCAGTAGGGTGTTTCCTTTTAAATTCCTAGAGGACAGATATGTTCCACTCATGAAACTTATCATTAAATACTTTACGTGTGAGGGTAGGTTCTCTAGACTTTATGCCTACCACATCATATTGCTCATGCACTTCACCAGGGTCAGAATGATGAGTATCCCTCATTTTATATGCAAACACATAGAGAGGATGACAGTGATTGCAAAGAGAAAACCATATCCACAACAACTCAATAGCATTTATCATTTTTCTATCATCAAAATTATTGTTTTGCATTACCTCACTCAGTTTGGAATTCCATGGGAAACTTTCATTGCCCATGAGTGATTCAAAGGGCCTAAAATATTTTCATATCCCCAAGAGGAAGGTGAACCTTCCGAGCAACAAAAGGAGCCTAAAATAAACCAGAGGAGGTTCCTGTGTTTGTCACCTATGAGAAAGGCACAAGGAAGCTTTTTGTTGTTGCCAAGTGAGTACTATCTCCACTAAGGGTGGAAGGGGTCTTGTTTTCTTCACCAGACCATAGGCAAATGATATCTTCACCAGGGGTGGAAGGGGCTTTGCCTTCTTCTCCAGCTATACAAGTTGGCGAGAAGTCAAAGAGCAGAAACAAAGGGAAGCAAAAGATGCATGAGGAGAGCCCTACTGAAGGGAAAGATAGAGAGTTTATTTTGATTGAAGAGGATGTCACTGAATTGGGATCTCAAGGCTCAAGAATCAAGGACATGATTATCAAAGAGAAGGAGGTTGAAATACAAGCCTTATCAATTAACCTTGAGAGGGCCAAATGGATCATTAACTATCTTAAGCAGGAAAATAAACAATTGACAGATAAGCAAGCTATTATGGAGCTGCAGATGAATAGAGAAGATAGGCAAGAGGCAAAGAAAACAAAGATCGAGATGACCAATCTTGAGCAAGAAACTGAGAATGACCGAGAGACATGGTTGGAAAGGGTGAAAATTCACCTTGAGAAGTTGCTTGAGAAAGCCAACAAAGAGAAGAAAATGTTGCGCCATATGGCCTATCATTACTTAACTTAGAACAAGATTTGCAAAACAAGGGTAAAGAGGCTAAAAGCCAAGCTAAGAAGAGTTTTGAGGAACAAGAAAGAGCATGATAAACTCAAAATCTTGGTTGAAGCTTCATTAGCTCAGAAAATCACTTAATGAAGTTGCCTCTTACCAAATTTGAGGAAATTTTGGAATTTTTTTTTCATTTTGCATTTTTGAAAATAGAAACGCAGGGCGTTGCGCATTGAATTGGTGCGTCCTCTTGAAAAATGGCTTATATATTTGGATTCATCATCAAAAAATAAGAAAACCTAGAAATTTGCATCAATTTGGGAGAAAATCTAGGCCACCAAAAGGGAAAAAAACACCCAAAGCATGCCCTCTACCACTTTTTGGACCCACAGGAAGCAGTCTTGGGAGAATTGATGTTTGGAGGGGCAAATCAACTCCAAATCATAAAATTCAACGTGTTCCAGAAACTAGACAAGTAGATATTTCCAAAAATATATCTTGGGCCTGATTTGGATGAGTGTAAGGCCTCAAAAATCGTCCCTAATGAGGCATTGCGCATCAGGCTCAAGGTGCTGCGCATCAAGCAGATTTTGTCAATTTTGCCTAAAACTCAAAATTTCGCCCAGTTTCTTCAGTGGTTGACTTTTCTTCTTGTTTAAGTAAATGTATGAGTGTTAAATGATGTATTTGATGTATGTATAGATGAAAATAACCTCATAGGGTAGATACATCAAGTTCCAAGTGGTTTTGAGATGTAATGAATTGATTCCCTAAGTTTGAAAGGCAAATTGTTCCACTGCCTACTTTTGTGTTCCTAGTTTAGATATTGTTGAAACCACCCCTTCTCTCATGGATTCGACCTTGACAACTATCATGAGCGGTTTCCTTGCCTATATTATGTAATTTCTTAGTCATTGTAAAGGTTGTACTTTGGTAGAAGTGGTGGCACTCATTGAACACTTGTATTAGCAGTTTGGCAAGGAATAAAACTAGGTTTCACAGCTATTTTTGTGGGATTCATGTGACATTGAGTTTATGTATTGTTTCTTATTTGTAATAATTTTTTCTTATGTTTTATATGTATCCAAATCCATCTTTCTCTTCTAAAACTAAATGAATCAAGGTGAATGGACAAAATACAATGTTGTGCTTTATCTTGGGAATGCATTTGGTTTTCAATGTTTTCAACTATTTGAAGAGGATTCATAGTTTCTTTATGCCCTCATCAACTCCTCAGTTGCCTTAATCTACCATCTCAATCCATTTATAGTACATAAACCCTTGTCTACCTCGCCCCACAAAACATGATTGTATCCCTAAGTTGATTTCCCACACCCAATCTGCCTTCTCCAATTGATCCAGCAACCAAAACCTAAAAGTCAAACCAGAAACCCTGAGCTACTATACCAAGCCTAAAATATACATTAAATCTAGTCATATCAAGCCCTAATTGTTGATATCCTAATTGATATTAACAAGGAGAGAGCCCTCTCCCGACCTAGTAGGGCTAGCTACCAGGTTAAGCATGGTTTGATGTTGCCCTAGACCTGCCTTCCTTGAGCCTGAGGTAGATCTAGGCGTTAACATAGTGGTGACCATACTAGGGAAGATGTGATAGATCTTCTTCGGGAAATATCATTCAAGTTGCAGATCTGATTGTTGATGGTGGATAGTAGTCAGACACATATGAAGGCTGAAATCATCTACCTAATGACTCCAATGTTCAAGATCGTGAGCTTCGACTTCACTGCCAAAGAATCAAGTTTTAAGAACGTTGATGGTAATCACTGATGATAGGGTATGTGGAAATTCCATTATCTAGTGAAATGTTATTGATTTTAAGGGATGAGATAGCAAAATTTTAGATTGATCAGAGTTTTTAACATCATTGCTTCTTCGCTTGAAATCTAGCCGACTCACACATGAGAATAAATATTGTTTTCTTGACTTAGTGGTTGAAATATTAGAAAATGAAATTGAACTATTGGATGTCCAAATTAAATCACATGAATTCCAAGACCTTATTCAGCTCTTGGAAATTCTCCCTCCTCCCAAAGAAGAAAAGATAAGTCTGCCTTTAGATGGTTGGATGAAAGGATGTTATGATTTACAGCGAGGACATGACAATCTCTAGCCAAGAGCATATGTTAATGAGCTAGGGCAGCAGATAGAATCTGGTTTCTATGATCCTATAGCTGCATATATGGAATATATTTTTAAGTTGAAAGAAAAACCAAGTTGCCTGTTACAGAGCCAGAGGTACTATGTGTATATATTGCTGGTAGGATTTCCAACTATGTTATGGTTCAAACACTATCAAACAACCGCATCTTTGTTGCAATTACTTGACTAGTTAGTCTGGCATTACAATATCACTTGATCTATTGATTTGGTTGCAAATTAGGGTAGGATTGTGCATAAATAAGCTACCAAAGGTAGCATTTCAGTCTCCGATATTTGTTATCTATAGTTTGCAATATGTGTATGTTTGGATTGGTATGAGTTGTTTTGAGTTTGTAGCTGGTTGGCCATATTGCCCAATGGATAAGGCACTTGGTCTATGGTGTTCTTGACACCTCCAAGGAGTTTCAATCCCCAATGGAGCCAATGTTAGAGGCAGTCTTCATAGCCTGTCACCAGGGATCAACATGAGCTCTTACTATGTTTGGTTTGGTTAATTTTTTTGCACGTGATAATTAGCACAAACCAGGTCAGAAATCTATTCATCAAGAGTAGATCAGAAATATCTTTCCAACGGTATATTACCCTCCAGAAACTGGCTCCCAGATCAAAAGATATGACCGAATGATTGATTGGCTCAAAGAACTTCCCGTGCAGTAGTTCAGGTATTGAAATATCCATAGGAAGCTAGGAAATGTCAGTGTCTGGTTTTGTGGCTAGACTATGATAGAAAAGAAGATAACATAGCATTTGAGGTCTTTTGCTGCACTGCTAATCCTCATCTCAACATATGGCGAGCTCGTTTCTGTGCTTTGATAAGAGATATCCTGTGCAGACAATGTTGTACATCATTGATAGGGATATTGTTGGTGAAAATTTTACAGCTGCTAGTCTCATTTAGTTGTTCATTTAGTATTTGTTTTCATCCTTACTTACAGTCATTCATCAACTTGTGTCTATATGCCTACCTAAATTCGCTTAGAGAAGGAGCTTATTGGGTGGTGTTGTAAACTTTTCCAAGAGAAAATCATGGAACTTTGTTGTGAGCATGTCAGTGCATTACCATTCATCTACAAGTGTAAACACAGATTTTGAGATCCCATTTTCTTATATGCTAGACCCACTTTTGTAGTGACTGCAATAGTGTGTTATTATGTGGTTGGTGCAATAGTGGAGCTTGGAAGTATGAACAGGGGAGGATGCATTTGGGTTGAAATTGATCATGGGAAACTGTGGTACATAAGAGGAGTCTGTTGTCACCAGTATTGTTCCCATAGCCAAACTAGGCACATTCCATACATAGCCGATGCTATTAGCACAACAAGAACATCAACACAAGAAAGAAAAACAAGGCACATCTCCTGCAATAGGCAGAAAGCCCACCCCGATTAAGACACTATCCTTGTCTTCATCCGATTTGAGTAATCCATCAACTCCCAGGGCTGTAGAAGACCTGAGACAGGACTCTGGATCCAACGTGCTAGTTTTCACATTATTTGAACTGGAGGTCATCACCAAAAGTTTCCATTCCGATTATATTTTTGGGGAAGGAAGCTTTGGAACTATATATAAAGGTTATGTAGATGAGAATGTCAGAGCAGGCCTCAAACCTATGCTTGTTGCAGTGAAGGTTCTCAACAAAAATGGTTTTCAAGGCCACAGGGAATGGCTAATGGAAGTTATTTTTCTGGGATAGCTAAGTCATCTCCATTTGGTTAAACCGATAGGTTACTGTTGCGAGGATGACCATAGATTGTTGGTTTATGAGTTCATGTTTTGTGGCAATCTCGAGAATCATCTATTTCGGAAGGCATATGTTCCTTTGCCTTGGTCTACAAGGATGATGATTGCACTTGGGGCTGCCAAAGGGCTTGCTTTTCTTCATGGAGCAAAGAAACCAGTTATCTATAGAGATTTCAGAACATCCAACATTTTATTGGATTCGAACTATACAGCTAAGCTATCTAATTTTGGACTTACAAAAGATGGACCGCAGGGAGATGAAACTCATGTTTCGACACAAGTCATGTGGACATATGGTTATGCAGCTCCTGAATATGTTATGACTAGGCATTTGACGGCTAGAAGTGATGTCTATAGCTTTGGTGTAGTTCTCCTTGAGCTGTTTACTAGAAGACGGTCTGTGGATAAGACTAGACCAAACAAAGAACACAACCTGGTATACTAGTCTCATCCACTTTTAAAGATAAGCAGAGGTTGTTGCAGATTATTGATCCTAGGTTGTAAGAATAGTCTTCCATGAAAGGTGCCTAGTAGCTTGGCATGTCACTACCATAACCAAAATCCTAAGGCAAGGCCTCTCATGAGTGATGTTGTTGAAACATTGGAACCTCTACAAAATAGGAAGGATATGGAAAATGTTTCCTTAATGTATACTTTGAATAATGGGATAGATGTACTCTTACTTTTTTTTTCTTGGAGCATTTACATCACCTCAAGCATATTTTTCTCTGATCAAAGTTGTATAAAAGATTTCTGCCTTCTGTCTATGGGCAGCAATTCTTGATCCTGGTGAAAGGAGCTTAAGTTCATCAATGATTGAATACCAACATAGATGGGATGATCACAAGGGTGAAAGAATAGGATTATACTTGGAGAACTATCTATCAGTAAAAATTTTATTGCAAGTCATAATATTGGTGCATGGTGTGCTAGAAGTATTGCAAAGAAGCGAGCAGAGGGTTTCATTGAGATGGGTTCTTTCTTTGACACTAACTCTGACAATTTGGCTCAGTATCCAAAACCAGTGTTGAGCCTTGTTGACGGGTTTATGGCCAAGTGAAAGTGGCTACCATGGCAAAGCTTGTAGGTGAAATATATAGAATAGAACCTGAAATGGGGAATTTCAATACACATGCTATCAAAACTATTATTAACATTCCCGAAATGAAACATGCACAACTTAGCCAGAGCATCCCCAAAAAAATCAAGAGGTGCCTTTGATGCAAATATTCCAATTGAATAGGCTAGATCTGAGATTGCAGAATTTATTGCATCGTTTCTCACTATGCACATTGAAGGACGGGCTGAAACAAGGCAGTTGGCATTTGAAAATTTGAGGAAAGGTGTAAAGAAAAAAAAAAACCCATGGCCTGTATAATAAATTTTGGGAAGCACATAATGCTGGTGGTCTAGCTAGTCATTATCATTGGAATGAACTCCTTCTTGGATGACTTCACTCATCACAATATTGATGTTGCATACAATTTTCTCAAAACCTATGAGTGTTTCTTGTATCGTTCACCTGAAACAACCATACGCATGGAAAACATTGTTAGAAATAATGATGCGATTGAAAAATGTGAAAAATCTTAATGCTCCACACAGTACATTCATTGAGAATGCTTATTATCTTTGTAAGCCTCCTGAAAAATCTACCAGGGTTTCTAAAGTTCGGCCTCCTTTGCATCATTATGTGTAGAAACTTCTTTTTCAGACTATAGAGCATGTTCTCCTTCAACTTTGAAAACTACCCTAGAGTGAATATGAACCGTATGTCTTGAAGTGTTTTATGAAGGTTCACAAGGGAAAGTATAGTCAAAGTACACTTTCTTGCATCTCTTACGGAAAGCTTAAGTCATCACCAAGAAGCATTGTTGTTGTTGTTGTTAACGAGGTTTTGGAGAAATCAGGCTAGGTCTCGAGCTAAATGACTATGGAATGCAGCAACGATGTATAGCACACATGCACCTTCTAGGAGAGCTATACAGTTAATGTCTTGTTGCTTCATCTGTGATTTTTTGATACTCTTTATTTGGTTATTTTCTTTGGACATGATACTGGAGGGATTGACACATTGGATCCACCAGAGGACTATTTTCGCATTCAGATGGTGATAACTTGTCTTCATACATGTGGTCACTTCTTTGATAGAGGTTCTTCTAAATGGAGGCTTGATAAGTTTTAGACGTTCTTGAAAGAGCATGGGCGTAATGGTTTTTTGAAAATATGGGTAGTAAAAACATTCTGACACAGAAGGATGAAAACCTACTTCACATTCTGTTGATCCAGTTGCACAAATTCAGCAGTGGTTGAGGATTTCAAGGCTTAATATCGGCAGTCAAAGATTGAAACAACAGTGAAAGGGCATATTTTGTGGAATATGGTTCCACACTTAAAGGAGCATATCCAATATTATTAATTCACTTGGCAAACCTTCACTAAATTTGGGTTTTCCAAAATTATTTCTCATGGTTCACGAGACAGTTTGGAGTATTAGTTGCAAATTAAGTGATCATATTGTTTAGTTTTTGATATTATTTCATGATAGGATTTTAATATTAATTGTATTTACTAATAGGATTTTATTTTATTTTTTATTTCCTATGTTGAGGAAATAAAAATAGATTTGAAATTTAGTATATATTAGTTTTGAAGATGTAAGGGTTCAATTTTGGCAGCAAAGAGGCTATCTTGGCTTTGTGTAAAAAAATTCCTGAATATCATTTTAATAAAGCAGTGTTTTCCCCTTTGGATCTGGGATTCATCATGGTGTTAATGTTTAGTATGTTTTTCCTGTAATTTATTTACACATTATGTTTTTCTGCCTTATTATAGCATCATCTAAGTAATATGTTAGGAATCCATCCGTAATGATGCTCCTTTCATGATGATTTTGTTGTTAGTTGTAATGGTTGTCTTATGCAGAATTCATCCTTGGCTAGATGCTCTGTTGAGCAATCTCGTGATTATTTTTCATCTAAAGTTGTTGTTGCAGATTCATCCTTTGTCTGATGCCTGCAGGGCAGCTGGCTTTCTCCCTCATACTTCTCACATTTACAATCTTCACTTGGCTGAACATGGCACTTAATTTGCCCCAGGTTTGCCGGCAGAAACTAACATCAATTTCATAGTCCAATCACCCTTTATCTTGTTGTTTGCTACCCAAAAAAAATCCATTCAAATCCTCTGAGCTACTATACCTAGCCTAAAATCGATATTTGATTCAGTCATCTCAACTGAGATTGACAAGGAGAGAGCCCTCTCCCGACCTAGTAGGGCTAGCTACCAAGTTAAGTGTGGTTTGTGGTTATCCTAAGATTTCCTTCCTTCTAGCCTGAGGTCGATCTAGGCTCTAACATGTTGCTATAGTGTTTGGAGAACCTGTCGAATGTGGTGGAGGTACTCTTCCCAACTTTGGCTGAAGATCAGGATGTCATCCAAGTATACCACTACAAATGAGTTGGTGAATGGCTGCAAGATTTCATCCATCAACCTCATGAAGGTTGCAAGAGCATTCAGCAACCTGAAATGGATAACCATCCATTCAAAAAGGCCCTCCATAGCTTTGAAGGTAGTCTTCCACACATTAGAGGGTTCAATTAGTAGTTGGTGATATATGGACTTCAAGTTGATCTTGTTGAAATATTTCCCCCCTTGAGATGGTCTAGAAGGTCATTAATCTATGGGATCAGGTACCTATTCGGAACAATGATCTTGTTCAGTTCTCGATAATCAATACAAAGTCTCCAAGTCCCATCCTTCTTCTATACCAACATGATCAAGCTCCCACAGGGCGATGAATTTGTCCAGATGTGACCTTTTTGCAACAGCTCCTGAATCTTCCTCTTGATTTCATCATTCTCTAGAACAGAGCACTAATAGATTGGTCCATTAGGAAATGGTGCACCTGGGGTCAGATCGATGGACCATTTGATCTGAGAGTACAGAGGAACCCCTGTGGGGGAGGTGAAGATATCCTCATACTCCTCCATGACCTTTCCCATCAATTGTTGTCGTGTGGAGGGGCCCTGTCTGGAGGTTGTGTCCATTGTCTTGTTCTTTCCCTAAGGGTGTATCATCATGAAAACAATTTTCTCGGTTTTCAAAATGAACTTCCTGCATTGTTTTGCAGTAACCAAAGAGATGACGGTAGGTAGTGCTATGTCTGGTATCTTGTACAACTTATTTCCCAAGCTAATAATAATAGCATGAGGCCTTGAATCATACATAGCATGTCACTTCCACAAGTATAGTTGGTCTAATAATACATCACAAACATCAAGATGAGAAACATCACATAATAACTCATCCGTGAAGGGTTTGATGTTGTATAGAATGTGGCAATATTGGTTGACGGGGAGATCTCATCCTTGGTGAAGCCACCCAATGTTCTATGGTTGTGGGTGTGTTGTTGTTCGTAAGCCTAGCCACTTCATGACCTCTACTAAAATGAGATTCTTTTGGCCCGATGTTGACAACGAACTATAGTGGGGAACCCTTTACCCATATCTGGAAGTGGAAGAGATGCTCCTCCTACTCTGGATGAGGTTCCTCCTTCTTGATCTTTGTGGTGGAAATGGTGGCATTGGGCTCCTCATCAATAATCTACTTTCCTTTTTCATTGTCCTTGTTGGGTTTTGACTTAAAGTCTGAACATGAATTTGATTCAGAAACCTTCAGCTTGGTCACCAGTGACTGCTTGGTCCAACACTCACTTGTGTTGTGAGTGAAGCTCTTATGGAACTCACACCACTTTCCCATGTCCTTCTTCAACTTCGTGATGTTGTTCTTTTCTTGCAGCTTTGGTGGTTATTCTAGGGCTGCCTTGCCTTGGTTTTTTCCTTTATTTTGCGGTTTGGGGGAACCTTTCCCTTGCTTGCGATTCGCAGATCCAAAGTCTCATTTTTCTGTTTAAGCTTTGTCTTGATCTTGACAGCATATTGGTACATCGGGTTGAGAGAGGAGATGTCTAGGAACTCCATCTCATCCTAGATGTACCTGTGTAGGCAGTCGCGGTACTTGAGTACCAAATGTTTCTTAGAATCCTTGATACCCAACTTCGTGTGAAGGGTATGAAAAACATTGATAAAATTGGCACATCTTAGTCCCTTCCCTGCCATAGCATGGTCGACTTTATGTATTTATTCTCATAGCTCCCGACAGTGTAGTACTTCTCCTTGATGGCATCCCAAAATGAATTCCAAGTAGGTGCAGCTAAAAATAGTGAGGGCATACTTTCATCCTTTTTCTCACAATAGGTTTCCCACCAGTCCTTGACGTGGGGGGTGGCTTTGAGAAGAGAAAAAGTAATATTTTCCCGGCTGGAAAAATTATGAATGGAAAAATATCCTTCTAGCAGATTTAACCATTTAGCTACAATGTTTGCATTTATTTTGCCCTCAAATATGGGAATGTCAAAGTTTAATTGTACCTTAAAAGGAATGGTGCCCCAAGAGTGGCTTTTGGATGTGGATGTGTCACTGGTGGGCAACTGTTGAAGGATTTGTGCAAATTTATCCATCACTGTGTTCCTTCATTTCTCGAGGGCCTCCTCGAGCAATATTTTGATATGATCTCCTGCTCCCTCATCTTTCTTTTCTTTTGCCATGGGAAATCAGCAGGGTTTGTGAGCCTAATCTTACAAATGTTCAACGACATTGAGCCCTAACTCCTTATACCATGACCTCGTTGGGGACATGCAAATAAGGATCGAGAAAAACCAAAGCACTCTCATACCATTGATTTAAATTTAAATAGGAACACAACAATTACAGATATAACCATACACACAAAGATGCAATAGAAATAAAACTTCATTTCATTAATATCAAATAACTGAAATATGCTTACATCTAGAATGGAAATAAACTATCTCGGGCAATGGTAACTTATCTCTAAAAGAGATCTGGCGTTTACATGCCTCTGAACTGTGTTACAATGAGGGTTGAAGGCCTATTTATTATTGAGAAACAATGAAAACCCCAACATTAAAAAACCTAACCCTAGGAGATGAAAAGCCAAATTATGTGCCCCATTGGGGTAAGTTGATACATCAACTTCCCGAGGTCATAAATTTGGCATATGATCTTTGTTTGATGCACACAATATCTCATTAGAAATATCTATCTAAGGAATACAACTCATGACATCAAATACCAAGTTAAATACTCATATTAGTGACTAGTGGTTTTCCCAAAAAGTGTCATTTAGTGCCTAAAAACGGCTCCGGAAGTTTGGGGGCCCGAAAAACTGCCAAAAATAGTAAATTGTGCTATAATTAAGGAAACTGAAAAACTGAAAGAAACAATGGTTGGGGTCCAAGTGGAATAGGCGGGTGGCTACCAATATCCACCTCAATCACTCTGTCTGTTCCTCTGTTTCCAGATGATAAGTTGTACTAAAGGCCAACTTTTACCCAAACATGTAAACAAATCCTTCTAAAACTTGGAAGTGAACTTGGAATCTCTATCTGATATGATCTTCTTAGGAATTCCATGCAATCTTTCTATCTACATGATGAATATCTGAGCTACCTCGCTGACTGAATTAGGATTCTTCACTGGAATGAAGTGAGCTACCTTGATCAATCTATTAAACTCCAACACTTCCTTCTTCAAATTCGGCCAACAGTAAAACTTCTTCACAACTATCTACGTCTTCTATTATCTTGGGTGACCTTAATATGGATTGACATGAAACTCCCTCAAGATAAACTTCTTGAGTTCACTATCATATGACACATAGATCATGTCCCTAATTCTCACCAAGCCATCTGTCATGAGATGATAATACATATCATGATCACCTATACCCTGTTGTAACCTATGGTTAAGATCTTGACACATGTTATCATGTTGCCCTGTTTCCAATACTTGCTTCTGCAAAGATGCCCCATAAGATTTCATAACTGCAACATCGTTTACCTACACTCTTTGGCTAAGAGAATATACAACCTTATTCTCCTTCCCTTTAATGTATATGATCTCAAAGTCAAACTCACTACGAGTAGCCAACCATATAGGTTGTTTGGAATTTATATTAGGTTGTTCATATAGATAACTTAGTCCACTAAGATCACTCATCAAAATAAAACTCCTTCCAAAATGATAATGCCTCCACATCTTCAAGGCATGAATAATAGTTTCCAACTCAATATCATGGGTTACATAGTTATGTTATTTCTCATTTAATTTCCTTAACTCATAGCACACCACCTATCCCTCCTACATCAGGACTCCAACAAGTCCTCTCTTGCAAGCATCTGTACACATTATAGACTCTTTATCTGGATCTAGAATCTTTAGAACTGGAGTATTTGTAAGCAACTATTTCAACTGCTCAAAACTAGTTGCACATTCCTCTGTCCATTCAAATTTCTTTCACTTCTTCTACAATGATCTAAAAGGATAGGAAATCCATGAGATGTTCTTGATGGACTTCCAATAGTAACTTGCTAGCCCCATGAATGATCCAACCTCATCCACATTCCTAGGAGATGTCCATTCCATGATATCTCTAATATTTTCTAGGTCTACTAATATGCCTTCCTTGGAAACAACATGTCCCAAGTAGTGTACCTGTGTCTAAAAGACATTGCATTTACTAAGATTGGCATACAACTGATGCTTTCTTACCAATCTCAATATTGTTGCTAAGTGTTCTGGATTATTTTCCTTGTTCTTAGAAGATATCAATATATCATGAATGAATACTATCACAAACTTGTCCAAATAAGGACAAAACACATTATTCATCAAGAACATGAAAGTAGTTAGAGCACTAGTCAAACCAAAAGGAACCAGAACAAACTCATAATTCCCATACTTGGTCCAGAAAGTAGTCTTGTAGATATCCACCTCTTTGATGTGCACTTGATGGTATCCTAATCTTAGATCAATCTTTGAGAATACTACTGCTCCCTTTAATTGATCAAACAAGTCATAAATCCTTGGGAATGTAAACATATTCTTACTCATCACCTTGTTCAGCTATATGTAATCAATGCAAAATTTGAGATACCATCCTTCTTCTTCACGAACAATATTAGTGCACCCCAAGGCGATACACTTAGTCTAATGTGTCCCTTATCAATAATTTTATTCAATTGCAACTTCAATTCCACTATCTCTAGAGTGCTCATCCTATAAGTTGCCTTTGATGTTGGTGCTTCTCATAGTACCAACTCAATAGAAAATTCCACTTCCTTATGGGCAAGAAATTTTGAAATCTCTATTGGAAATACATCATGAAACTACTCCAAGAAAGGGTACCTCTTGAAGACATTCACATCCTCAACATCCTTACCCTTGTCAATAGAAATATGAACTGAAAATAGTACACACCCCTTCCTACAACTATGCTTAGCCTGCATAGCTATAACCATCCTCAATGATGTAGGCTTCTTCCTTCCCTACAAGATTCTCTTTCTCCCATTATCATCTAGGCACTCAATAACCTTGTCCTAAAATTCTACTATGGTCCTGTGGAGGTACAACCATTCCATACCACAAAACATACTATATGATCCCAGTGGGAGCACATTGATTTAGGCGTTATCATTATGTATTTTTGATATTGTGGGAGTAAATAGATTGGACAACATCAAAACCACTTTTGAAGCTAGGATCTAGCTGTGCCAACTTCAGAGAGGGATCTCTCTTTATAATTTAGCTTGGTTTTTAAGTTTATTTTAGGCTATTTATGATTATGCTTAGTTGCTTGCTTGAATTTGTTTGATTGGTTGGTTGGTTGATCTTATCAAATTACTTTCTTTCCATTGGGCTATGGAGTCAAATTAAGTTGGATGCTACATAAAAAGTTCAAAGGAGTAATCACAATGCAAGCTAGTTACATTTACTGGATCTTTAAATTGAATTATGGAATGGAGAAAAGAGGTGATTCAGTAGTGATTGAAAAGAATTTAAGAATTTCTCAATCAGACTTCAAAAGAAAACATATAGATTGTAAATGCAGTCCAAATAAGGTGCTCGAAAACATATATTATTTTTCACATCTCTTGTTTTGCAATAATATTTAAGATGATAAACATAGAGAGAATAACAATGGAAACACAATTACACTAAGAAAAACATCACTAGTATATCGCAACACAAGTATCCTATGAAGAGTATTTTTATTAATGATGCTCCAACAGTGTGCAAAAGTATAGTTCTTTGATAAAAAGAGTTACAATGATCAGGAATCAACCCTCAATACTTCAACTGAATGAAGTATTTAAACAAAATTTAGAAAAAATATTACAATTAATGCCTCATTGACATGGCATTATATTATTAAATTTAGACTAACAAAAATGAAATAATGCGACCAAAATAGGTGAATTGGCGAAGTGATCTAGACATCTGGCACTGCTCTGGTGAAGAATAGTTTCTGAGTGGCCACTATTTGTGTGTTGTGTTGGTGAAGCTAGCCCTTTGTTTAATCCTAGAATTCACACAGTTTATCCCACCATGCTTCATCTGGAATGGAAATTTTCGTTACTTTGCGGTAGATCTCATCTACCTCGGTATACTGAGCACATGTGGGTTTTACTACAAAAATGTGTTTTATCTCACGTTGGATGAAACTCATGTTACTAATAGCTTCATAAAAAGCTCTCCCTATCATAACACCTTTAATGTGGGAAGACTTGGTTTTATCCTTCGCAATGTCTTTCAAATTCTTCATATAGTCTTCCCTGGTCATCATCTTGTCATTGATCACAAATAAAGAAGGAAGACCCTTCTTATTTAATGCTTCTATTTTGGTGAAAAACCTGTTAACTGCTACCTCCAAAGTGTGACATTTCTCTATTAGCTACACAACCAAGTTCTTCTTTGTCATAACTTTCTTTACTTCTAAGTGTCTATTTTGTCATCTACTCCCAAATCATCCAATTCATATATGTTTTTAGAGTTGAGAAATTTGATAATGTGGTTGGTTGTGGTAGGCATTTCTCCCAATTCAGTGTTGATAATGGAAATTGCCTGCTTGGATTTATCCATCACTTCTTTGTGCTAAAAAATAATCTGGATACAAGGCTAGATTTCATCCATTGCCTCAATAATGTTGTTTCATATAATTTCTTTCACTTGGGCCAGTGTGTGCCCAATAGAGGACTCAATTGTTGATTTATTCCAAACTTCTATCTGGTTTTGAGTTCTTTGTAGCTCTGCTACATGGAAAGTCTTAGTCTTTCTCTTATTATCTTGCAGAAGATTGAATTGATCCTGAAATATTTTGATTTCTTCATTTTGGAGAGGCATGTCTTGCACTGCATTTTCTAACTAATCTGCAGCAACCCTTGTGCTTGTTGTGGAAGATGTAACTGTAGGAATGGTTGTGATAGGTAGTGATTCCAAGGAGACAAAAACCATTCTGGCAATGAGCTACTTTTATTTGATTATCTTTTCCATCTATGTCTCCATTTGCTTCAACTGTGAACTTTGCTCCTTGATGAGCTTCACCATATCTTCCTTTTGTGTCTCTGTTTCTTCAATGTCATTGGCTAGAAGATCTTTTGTGGCTGGTAACTTCAACTGCTTCCCTAATGCTGCTATTTCTATGTTCTTTTTCCTCACGAGCTCTTCTGCGACATCGATATTTGTAGGATCATAACCTACTTTGATCAACAAATCCTTCAAATTTTTGATCCTTATGTCTTTGGCAAGTGCAGAGACCTTCTCCATATTCAATTGTGATTGAACATTGGCCAATGTAACCTGCAATTTAGACAAACTCATAGCAGTGTTAGTGAGAGTAGATGAAACCATTTGCCCAGTCTGCTTATGCATCTCCATTTGGTCAATGGGATGTAGGTATTTCACATCAAATTCAAATGATGTATTCTTATAGTCTGATGTTGTCTTGGGATGGGCAATCTATGCTTGGAGGAATGCCATTTGCATTTTACCTTTCTCTGAATCAAAGGCTAATAGTAGCTTGCTTTGAGAACTGGAAGTCTACTTCCAGAACTGATTGTATGTGTTGATCTTCAAGGCCTCATTCCTCACTTTAATTGAATCCTTAAAAATGTCAAATATACTCTTTTCTATCTCCCCTGTGGTAGATGTGCTGGTCTACATAACATGCTACTGATCTTGTGAAGTTGTCAAGGTAGTGGGAGACAGTGTGGTCTGATCACCCACTGATGAGGAAACAAGTGGCCCTTTAGTGGTGATAATGTTTTCTTTCTCTGAATCCTTGCTTAGGCTTAGTTCAACATGCAATTTTGCCTTCTTTCTATACATGATTTTAAATCCTTCACTAGAAATCTCAGTTATTGAAGCTTACTCTTCTTTTCTACTCCTCTTTGCTAATTTCTCCTTTGTGATAGGAGTCTGCACTATTGAAGTGGACACTAATTGCTCCTCTGCCTCTTGTAGAGTGTTCTCAATCCATTCTAGTTGGTTTTATACTTTTCAATCTATAGTATAGGTGTGTGAAAGTAAGCAGTAGACTTCTTTTCTACCCTCAACTTGGAAATGACCCCTAATGGATCATATGACCGAGTGAAACATACGCTGAACTGCATCTCTTTCAGTAGTTTTTCTGCCTCTTCCCATGCTTCCCTATTGTTGCAAATGAAAGGCCCTATTTGAGTTTTGATTTTGAATTTGGATTTCTTCTTGGCAGCTACAAAGTGAATCTCATCCATATTGATCATTTGCCTAATGTATTCAAGAGAAAAAACCCTCATTGGGAGGAATTTCAGCAGCTTGTAAGGGGCCAACGCACATCCAAATATCCTCAACTTTGTGTAAATTTGATAAAGGTACCAATCCCCTATCTAGACCTAGTCTAATAGCTATAAAAATTTCCTAATTTCTTCGCTGATCCTTGGCTCTATCCTGCTGCTTAGGAGACCAAGTGTTGGATGTACAAACATCTCTATGAATTTTTTGTATGAAAATTCCTTTTGTTCCTTCATCACCAATGTAGTCCAGTAGATGACTGACTGTTGATTTCCTTCTTCATCCATCTTATGTAAGGAAAGCTTGAGGTTGTCTCCCTAAAAATATAAGAACATATAAACTAACACAGAAGTATACTTGAATACCTCCTCAATCTAGAATTTGATAAACTTCTCATGGATAGAATCTGCAAGAAATTGGCTAAAATTAAACGAGATGGAAGGCTTGGAATCTGCAGATAAAATGGAAATAAATCCTATAATTTCCTCATCTGCCCACTGATCAAAGTAATAGCCAAGGAGGTAGGAGATGACTATGATGATTTTCTTGGCTCTCTTAGGGAAAACAGAGGATGGATGGGGAGGATTTTTCTTGGGTAATGGGGCATCTTCAGTCAAGCAAAACTCAAGGGTTTTGGCTCTCTTAGCAAAGTCCAGTTTTTTATATAATTCAACAAGTGCTTCATGGAAAAAAGGAGTGGAATTCTCTATTGTAGGGGCCTGCATCATTCGGTCTATAGCTTGAGGAGTCATAGTGAACAAAATTTATCCAATGGGGGAAAAAATAGCTCTTTGGTTGGGTAGATATCAAGCATGACACTTCCTAACGAATTTAGGGGTGTTGTGGGTATGAGGAAAGATATAGTAGGGAAAATTGGATTCCCATAGTCGAATGTCATCGGATTTATGTATAAACTTGTCCTCAAGCCAACAATACATCTAAAAAAGATCAAATTCACGGAGAGTTTCATGAATTTTATAGTCTCTATTTTCCAAAGGGATGTGGTGAAAATAAACGGGATGGTGGATTAGATGATCCAAATTTAAACAGGAATGCAACAAATTACATATATAACCATAAATACAGAGATGCAACAGAAATAACACTTCCTTTGATTAATATCAAATAATGAAATATGCTTACCAACAGAACAGAAATGAGACTAGCTTGCGATGGTGGCTTATCTCTGAGAAGAGATGTGGTGGCTACATGCCTCTGAACTACGTTACAATGAGTCTCAAGGGCCTTTTTATTATTGAACAAGAAGAGCAAATCCTAAACAACCAAAACCATAACCCGAGGAGATGTAACACCAAGAGTTTATGGGCCCTGTTGGGGTCAGTTGAACAACCAACTTCTCGGGGTCGTGACTTGGTCATATTATCTCTATTTGACGTGAATGATTCCCCATTGAAAATATATCTCCGAGGATTACGACTGAAAAGAAAATTTTATTACAAAATCGTTTGCAGTAGATTGCCAAAAAAACGTCGTTCAGGGCCTCAAAATGGCTCCAGAAGTTTAGGACCCAAAAAACTATTAAAAATAGTAAATTGTGCTACAATTAAGGAAACTAAAAAAATAAAAGAAATAGTGGTGGGGGTCCAAGTGGAAATGGTGGATGGCCACCAATATCCACCTGGATCATTCCTCCCCCCTTAGGAAGCAATGGTCCCCATTGCGTTGAGTTCCTCCACAAGATGAGGAAACTTCTGCTGAACTTGGTTTCTGGTGAGCCACTTGCCCTAGTGAAGGAGTTGGCCTACTTTGACAACTTGATACAGTTGGATATGTTCCTGGTGAGTATGCTTGATCTGTATGTCCATGATCCGATCAGTTGCAACTTGTTCCATGCAATTTGGATTTAACTATGTTGGTGTGAGTTGTTCTACAATGTTGGATGTGTCTAGTAATGGTGGAAAGTATGGCCAAAGGCGATCCACATTAAACATTGGGTGTAGGCTAAGGAATGGGGAAATTTTGAGCTCAAAATCATTATCTCCCATAGCCTTGGTGATGGTGTATGGCCCATATCAGAGCGACCGAATCTTGCGGTGGGACCCAGCGAGGCTCTCCTTCTGCAAATGTAGCCAAACTTTGTTGCACACCTGGACCTTGCGTGGCACCCAATTTTGTTCATGTTGATTCTTATACTTGGCATTGGTTTTGTCCAATATGTCATGGACCTATTGGCAGATGTGTTGAATATGACCAATGAAGTTATTTTCCTTGTTGTCTTCTGACAGGACATGAGTCGAATCTCCCTGAGTCACTGTAACTGGTATGGCTACATCAATGGGACATAGTGGCTGGAATCCCAAACTCACCTTAAAAGGGTTGTGGCCTGGTCGAGCTATGGAGAGCTCGGTTGTAGCTACGCTGGACATATGGGAGGCTCTCATCCTATGTGCCTGGATGCTTTTAGTTGTACATGTGTAGAATGTGTACGATCAGAGACTGGACCATAATGTACTAAGGAACCTTCTAGCATCAACCAGAGACTAGACCAAAATGTACTAAGGAACCTTCTATCCCAATCTGAGATGATAGACTGTGGAATCCCAAAGTGTACCCACACGCGTTCAAAGAAGAGTTTAGCAATAGCTTCTACTGTCATACTCTTCTTGTAGGCCACCATAATGGCCATCTTTTAGAATCGGTCGACGACCCCAAAAACAAAGTCATTGCCATGCTTAGTAGAAGGAAGGCCTAACATGTAATCCATGGAGATGGATTCCCAAGGCTGACTAAGGGTAGGCAGTGGAGTATAGAGACCTTGTTTCTTGATGGTTGGTTTGGCAATGGCACAGGCAGTGTAGGATCTGTTGTACTTCTTGACATCTTGTCAAAGATTCAGCCAATAGAAATACTTCTATATCACTACCACTATTTTCTTGACCCCGAAATTCCTAGTGGCCTAACCATAGTGCTCTTCCCAAATCATTTGCACGCTCACTTGAAGGAACGCAAGGGTGTCCCATATGGCATAATAGGACATCCTGGAGGTGAAAACCTGGAACTTGCTGACCCCCCAAGAGCATATGGTATGTGTGGCTAAACTTTGGGTCACTTTTGTAGACAAATGTCCAATTAGAAGTTGCATGCCCACAAGAGTTGAGCACGGTAGTTAACGCCATGATCGATGGTCGGCTGAGGCAATCTGCAACATTATATGTGCTTCCCTTCTTGTACTTCATATTCAAATGGAATTGTTGTAGGTATGTGTACCACATCTGATGGCAATCATTTTGCAACTTTCCTTGCATATGTATGAATTGCAAGGGCCGGTAGTCTATGTGGATGACCGTTTCCTTCCCCAAAATGTAATGCTTCCATTGTCGGCAGGCCTGCACAATGGAATAAATCTCTTTATCATAAGTGGGATACTTCTAGACTGTGTCTAAAAGTGTCTCACTGTGATATACCACTAGATGCCCCTATTGAGTAAGGACTTCCCCAATAGAATAGTCATAGGCATCTGTCTCAACCTCAAATGGTTGTTGCAAGTCTAGTAATGTGAGCACTGGTGCAGAGAAGAGGCAATTTTTCAACTCTTTGAATGCCTTTTGTTGAGATTCAGGCCAGAAAAAAAAAAAAAAAAAATCACTTCTCCTTTGGTGACTTGACTCAAGGGCCAAGTGATATGAGAGAACCCCAACACGAACCTGTGGTAGAAAGTGGCAAGATCTGGAAAGCTGCGGAGCTTTGTCAGAGTGGTTGGGGCTGGCCAATCCTGAATGACCTGTATCTTGGCTAGATCGACCTGCACCCCCTGTTCATCAATGATGTATCCCAGAAACTGAACCTGGGTCATGCCAAAAGTACATTTCTCCAAATTGGCACACAACTTGTGTTGCCGCAATGTTTGGAGAACCTATCGAATGTGGTGGAGGTGCTCTTCCCAACTCTAGATGAAGATCAGGATGTCATCCAAGTACACCACTACAAATGAGTTGGTGAATGGTTGTAAGATGTCATCCATGAGCTTCATGAATGTTGCAGGAGAATTTTCCAACCCAAAAGGCATAACCAGCCATTTGAAAGGGCCCTCATTGGCTTTGAAGGTAGTCTTCCACACATCAGAGGGTTCGATCGGTACCTGGTGATATCTGGACTTCAATTCAATCTTGCTAAAATATTTTTCTCTCGTGAGTTGGTTGAGAAGGTCATCAATATGTGGGATCAAGTACCTATTCCGAATAGTGATCTTGTTCAGCACCCAATAGTCAATATAGAGTCTCCAAGTCCCATCCTTCTTCTATACCAACACGATTGGGCTCCCACAGGGCGATGAACTTGACCGGATGTGACCTTTCTGCAATGGCTCCTGAATTTTCCTCTTGATTTCATTATTCTTCATAATGGAGTGTCAATAGATTGGTCCATTGGGTAATAATGCACCTAGGGTCAGATCGATGGAGTGCTTGACCTGACAGTGCAGAGGCACCCCTACGGGGGAGGTGAAGATGTCCTTGTACTCCTCCACAACCTTGTCCATCTGTTGTTGTCATGTGGAGGGGCCTTATCTGGAGGTCGTGGTCACTGTCTTCTTCTCTCCTTGAGGGCATATCATCAGGAAAATAAATTTCCCGATTTTTGAAATTAGTTTACTGCATTGTTTTGCAGTAACCAGAGAAAGGGCGGTAGGTAGAGCTACCTCCGGTATCCTGTACAACTTATTTCCTAATGTAACAAAACCAATGCAAGGCCTTGACTCATACATAGCAGGTCACTTCGACAAGTATGGTTGGCCTAATAATACATCACAAACATCAAGGGGAGCTATGTCGCATAATACCTCATCCATGAAGGGCTTGATGCTATATGGAAGGCGGCATTGTTGGCTCATGCGCAGATCCCTTCCTTGGTGAAGTCACCCGATGTTGTATAGTTGTGGGTATGTTGTGGTTGGTAAGCCTAGCTACTTCATGACCTCTACTATAATGATGTTCTTTTGGCTCCTATTGTCGACAATGAATTGTAGTTGGGAACCCTTCACCCATATCTAGGAGTGGAGGAGATGCTTCTCCTCCTTTGGATCTTTAGGTTCCTCATTCTAGATCTTTGTGGTGGTGATGGTGGCATTGTGCTCTGCATCAATAATTTTCTTCCCCTTTTCATTCCCCCTATCGAGTTCTAACTCAAAGTTAGAACATGCATCTGATTCTGAAGCCTTAAGCTCGGCCACCAGTGATTGCTTGTCTCGACACTCACTTTTGTTGTGGGTGGAGCTCTTATGGAACTCACACCATTTTTTGTGTCCTTCTTCAACTTTGCAATGTTGTCATTTTCTTGTGGCCTTGGTGAGTTGCCTTGAGCCATCCCACCTTGTCTTTATCCTTTGTTTTGCGGTTTGGGGGCACCTTTCCCTTGCTTCGGATTCACAGATCCAAAGTCTCGCTTCTCCTGTTTAAACTTCTGCTCGATCTCGACGGCGTATCGGTACACTATGCCGATCGTGGAGATGTCCAAGAACTCCATCTCATCCTGGATGTATCTATTAGGCAGTCAAAGTACTTCAGTACCAAATGTTTCTCATAATCCTTAATGCCCAACTTCATGCACGGGTATGAAAAACATTGGTAAAATCCAACACATCTTGGTCCCTTCCCTACCAAAGTGTGGTCCACTTTATGTATTTGTCCTCATAGCTCCCGATAGGGTAGTACTGTTCCTTGATGGTGTCTCAGAATGAATTCCAAGTGGGAGAGGCTGAAAATAGTGAGTTTGTACTTTCATCCTCCTTCTCACAATAGGTTTTCGACCAGTCCTTGGCGGGGGGGCCTTTGAGAAGAGCAAAAGTAATCTTTTCTCGCCTAGAAAAATCATGAACAGAAAAATATCCTTCTAACATATTCAACCATTTATCTACATCGTCTGCATCTATTTGGCCCTCAAATATGGGAATGTCAAATTTTACTTGTACCTTAAAAGGTGTGGAGCCTCTAGAGTGGATGTTGGATGTGGATGCACTGTCAATGGGAAACCATTGAAGGATCTGAGCAAACTTATCCATCATCGCGTTCCTTTATTTCTCGAGGGCCTCCTCGAGCAATATTTTGATAGGAACTCCTTCTCCCTTGTCTTTCATTTCTTCCTCCATGGGAGGTTGTCAGGATTTATGAGGCTAGCCTTGCAAAGGTTTGACCAGTTTGAGCCCTAACTCCTTATATCCTAACCTCATTGGGGACATGCAAAGAAAAATAAATAAAGAGTAGACACCTTTGATACCACTAATCCAAATTTAAACAGGAATGCAACAAATTATAGATTTAACCATAAATACAGAGATTCAACATAAATAACACTTCCTTTGATTAATATCAAATAATGAAATATGCTTACAAACAGTACGGAAATGAAACTAGCTCGTCGATGATAGCTTATCTCTGAGAAGAGATGTGGTGGCTACATGCCTCTGAATTGTGTTACAATGAGGCTCGAGGGCCCTTTTATTATTAAAAAATAAGATCAAACCATAAACAACCAAATCCCTAACCCAAGGAGATCTAACACCAAGATTTTATGGGCCTCGTTGGGGTTAGTTGGACAGCCAACTTCCCGGGGTCATGACTTGGTCATATTATCTCCATTTGACATGCATGATACCCCGTTTGAAAGATCTCTCCAAGCACTACGATGGAATAAATGATTTTATTAGGAAAGTTTTGGCAGTAGATTGCCAAATAAACGTTGTTTAGGGCCTCAAAATGGATCTGAAAGTTTAGGACGCGAAAAACTACTAAAAATAGTAAATTGTGCTACAATTAAGGAAATTGAAAAACTGAAAGAAACAATGGTGGGGATCCAAGTGGAATTGGCGGGTGGCCACCAATATACACCTGGATCATCAGAGGACTCACAGGTTCTTCTACTCCCTTGTATTTTGAAGGCATGATTGGATAAATCTAAGGACACTGATGAAATATGGATTATAGGTTTACAGTATGTAGAGAGGACTTGGGATTTGCATAAAATAATAGAGGTAATGACCTAAAATTTTGTTAGCTGGCAATGTCCCCGGCCTAGTGAATTTTTTTCAATTCAAACTGGTACACCTGTAACAAAGCAATAGCAATGTATAAGAACAACAACCGGTGAATGTGTGAAAGGATGGACTATATAGTATTATGAGATTTCCCATTGATGGTGGTGTAGGTCCGTTGAATTAATGGTTAAATTATTTAATTTCATAACAGTTTAATTTTGGAGGGAGCGGAGGTGTGTGGCGGGATCAACGGGCAAATGATGTGGCAAAGGGTGAGTGGCGAGAGTGCAACGAATAGAGGAGTGGTATCGGGAGGCAGAGTAACTGCTTTTTGGGGGGGGTGGTTAATGGTATCGACAAAGGGGGGTGTGAAATCATATGGTGCTGACTCATTGTAGTAGGCGCGATTTCGAATACCGCCTATTTCGGAACCCCCCACCCGATGGTAAATTTTGGATAGTGAAGGGGGGCCAAAATACACTGTGGGTCGTTGGATGTTGAGAGGTGGGCATGGATGAGGGGAGAAGTAGCAGGATGTTAAGGTGATGTGACAGGGCGTATGGTGGGGTCAGGAAATATATTTACTGCATATCGGGGAAGGGTTGGAGTGTATCGTGGGGTAATGAAACTTAGGAATAGGGGATTATATACCAAAATTACTTGATATGCTGAACTTTAGAGTCAAACTCTAATTCTTTTTTCCTTTGCTTTGTGCATGAAAATACATTTGAAATTCAACTTACAATGAAATCTTCATGTTTTTCCTCGAGCCACGATAGTTCTTCTACCTACCTTTTCTCATTTCAATTATTTTTCTAAGCTAACATTTTCTCTTCTTGTTTTGTAGCGTGCACTTAAACTAGTGGACCCAAATCACTTTTATTTTATGAAAATCTACCTTATCCTATCACTTATCTCACGATTGATTCAAATTAAACTATTGAATCAATTTTAGTTCTACCTTGCTACTGATTTACCAAGATTAAATTGTTTGGTAAACTTGTATTCACTAACCTAACCTATTTAACATAAATTTAAATGTTTCCAATCATGATTAAACTGTATGATTTGAACACAAGTCTAGTCATTGTGGCATTCAAAAATGATTTGCACACAACCTTATTTGCTAATTAATAAAAAAAACTAACTTATTAATAGTGGCATTTAGACTTGCAGCACTTTTAGTATTATTTTCTATTCTTGCTTTTGTGGGGTTCTTATTTCCTTTTTTATTTTTTACTTTTTAACATACCCTCTTTACATTTTATTTTTTCATATTTTTGGAATTCATTTGAATATTGAAATTATGTAAAATATGAAATCACAAATACAAAATACTCAATCACCTTGAGATCCTATAATTTATAGGACCCTAATAGTGGCTCCAGTTGGGGATGGCACTTCTCCAAGGGAAGTTTCAAGAACATATGATCAGTAGCTTTGAGTACTTCATGTTTGTAATGTCTTCGTCTGATTTCTTGGCTGTTTAAGATATTGTTGGTAGCTCATCAATACTGGCTTAGGGCCTTCACTGCGGGCTTAAACCTTTGTTAATAATTTACAAAATCAAAACCATAATGACTATGATATTTACAATGATGAAAGGAAAATATGTAGGCTAAGAAACGTAGTTTTTTAACATCCTACCATTGACAAGACCTGCAGGTATCTCTACTCCATCCAGGTCCTTAAGGTAGAATGCATTATTTCCCCTGAAAGCATGAATAATATATGGCTCATTCCAAATATTATAAAACTTGCCATGTTTTCCTTTGTCTTCTCTCCTTGAATCCCATCTCAAAACTTGGTATCCAATGTTAAAGTCATCAACTTTTGTTCTTCCGTCAAAGATTTGCTTAACAATTTCTTGAATAACTTGGGTCCTGTTGTATACTTCCTCCCTAGACTACTGCAACTAGATAGTTTAATTAATATTTCTCTGTACATCATTGGGATTAGCTTGCACTTCTTGAATTATCTTCATGATTGGAACTCCTAATGAGGATGGAAAAACTGCATCCATCCCATAGACTAGTTGGTATGGTAACATGCCAATTGATTTTTTAGTAGTAAGTTTGTCAGCCCAAAGTGCATTGACCAATTTGTTGTGCCAAGAATTTTTGTTGTCCTCTAACAATTTTTTTCAGCCAACCTATTACCCTGAGGGTCATAAGCTATTGAATGTCCCAAAGTAATGTGGTATTTATGGAAAAATTCAACCATCTTTTTAGATTTGAAGGCCGCAGCATTATCAGTGATGATTTTTCTAGGAGAGCCAAATCTAGAGAGGATATTAATCTCAAGGGATTTAATAATGACAGCATCAGTGGCATTTCTAGAAGGGGTGGCCTCTATCCACTTGGCAAAGTAGTTAGTGGATGTAAGAATCCACTTATGTTGGGCAAAGGAAGAGGGATGCATTTCACCAATGAAATCCAATCCCCATTGTTGGAAGGGGATTTCAACATAGATAGGCTTTAATGGAAGGGGAAATAGTTTTCTCTTTCCCTCAAAAATCTGGCATTTATGACATGAAGTGACTTGTTTTTGAGTGTCAGGGAAAAGGGTAGGCCAGTAGAAACCAGCTCTAAGGATTTTATTGGCGGTATTTTTCCAATAACGATGTCCACCACAGTCACCTTCATGGAATTCCTGCATAACATTATCTGCGTCATCCTTCAACAAGCATTTAAGTAAAATACCTCATCTTTCCAATACAAGACATTATCTATAATGCAAAATTTAACTCCTTTTAAATTCAGAATTCTTGCCTTTGTTTTTGTCAAACCAGGAGGAGCATGTAAATTAAATAAAACATAGAGCAAGTCTGCATACTAGGGTGAGTTCAGAAATGACTCACCAATTTGTGGAGTCGACTGTTCCTCTTGATTATCTAATGAATCAATCAACTTAATATCTAATGCATGGAAATTTGACTCATCCATCAATTTGGCTAGTCCCTGACCTTTGATTAACTTGGTGGGCTTGATTTCTAAGCCATATTCCAGAATGATAGTAATCCATTTGCCTCACTTTCCATCAAGTCCATTATGTGTCAAAATGTCCTTAACCACTGCATTGGTTACATAAGCAATAATATGGGAATGCAAAATATATACTCTAAATATTTTATTGTTTTAACCAATGCAAAGGCATGTTTTTCCATAATATTTTACTTCAAAGATGCATCTCTTAAAGATTTACTAAAAAATTCAATACTTTGTCCAAAGCCTTCATTGTTTTATCGCAGTAAAACTACTGCAATAGTGTGTTCAAAAGAAAAAGAGAAGATTATGAAATCTTTGGTAAAATCTGGGTTGATCAACACTGGCGCCTTGTTCAATGATTGGTTAACTAAATCGAAGGATTGTTTAGCCTTATTACTCCATTTGATTTCAGAATCCTTTTTAAGCATGTTTGTTATGTTTCTAAGAAGTTCTGCCAGGTTAGGAATGAATCTCCTTAGGAAATTGATTTTTCCAATAAAATATTGAATTTCTTTGATGTTTCTTAGATGACTAATTTTTAATATTACTTCAAAACTGCTGGGATCAATCCTAATTCCATCCTTGGAAATAATGTGACCAAGGAGTTTTCCTTCCTTAAGGCCAAACAATGTCTTCTTAGGATTGAGTGAGATGCCAAACTTCCTACATTTTTCAAACACTCTTCTCAAATGTGCTAAATGTTCCTCATCAGTTTTAGAATAGACTCTAATGCCATCTAGATAAATCACAATAAAATGGCCAATTTCATTAGCAAAGGCAATATCCATTACTCTTTGGAAAGTGGCTCCAGCATTCATTAAGCCAAAGGGAATTTTCACATACATGAAAGTGCCCCATAGTGAAGTGAATATAGTTTTATCCCGATGATCAGGATGCACTAAGACGTGGTTATAACCTGAGAAACCATCTAACAAGGAAATCCTACTAGGCCCTACCACCTTTTGCAATATATGATCCATTTTAGGTAATAGGTAGTTGTCCTTAAGGGATACCTTATTTAGATTTATTAAATTAATACACAGTCTGATTTCTCGAGTTTTCTTTCTATTTAGGCACAATGTTAGCCACCCATTTAGAGTATCTAAGGGGAAGTATAATTTTAGCATCATACATCCTTTTTACTTTTTTCTCAATCAAAGGCATTAGAACATGAATTATCCTATGACTCTTTTTCTTGAATGGTTTTTGATATTCCTTGATTGGGATTTTATGTTGTATGATGCTAGCATCATATGCTTTTAGATCCTCATAACTCCAGGCAAAGACATCTATGAACTCTTTGAAAAGGGCTATGTATCATTGTTTTGTGATAATAGGAAGTGATTTTGAGAGATTTATCATTTTGGGATTCTGCTCACTACCCATATTGCATTCTTCTATGTCTTTTCTTGTGGGTTCCATTTTTGGCTTTTTTGCCACATCATTAAAATCAAAAAGTTATTCTAATGGAACTAAACCCATAGGAAGAACATTATCCTTAAGCACTAGTACTTCAAATTATTCTTTTTCTAGATCTATTTCATGCAATTCTAATTTATGTACATCTTTATTGACTGAAATATTTACATCAGAATCATCAAGCTCCTTATCTACACTAACATATTCAATAATTTGATTTTCAACTTCACACTTTAAATCTATGGTGTAATCTTCATACTCATCCTTGGATTGCAAAAAGATTTCAATTTCTTTGTTGGGAACAGGTCCCCTAGGGCCATTTTTGGGGTTAAAACCCCAAGCTTTTGTATAAGAAGTGTAAAGTCTTCGTATTTTGTGGCCGCAAAGCGTGAAGATGTAAAGATTCAAAAAGGGCTTCTGCCCTTCTTTTATGTAACTTGTGTCGGCTTTAAGAAATCCACCCATGGTTCGTGGGCCATGGGATTGTATAAAAAGGGAAGTCTTAAAAGAGTCTAAGGTAGTTCAGTTCAGTCTTAATATGTTTTGAATCATTGATGGGTCTGTGAGAGCTAAGAGCGAAGAGTATTAGCATAGGAAAGAGGCTCTGCAGATGTGTGCGTAGAGGCATAGGGTAGAAGTCCGCAACTAAGTGCGTGGGCCCCTAAAATTGTGTGCGCAAAGCCCTAGGGTAGAAGTCCGCAGCTGAGTGCATGGACCCCTGCAACTGTGTGCATAGGGTGGTTGGAGTCTGTAAAGAGGATCTGAAACATCAATAAAGAGAATTATTCTGGAATTATCTGTGTATTATCTATTTTACTTCTGTTATGAATGCATATGATTATGTTATGGTGAATACTAGGTTTATGTTTTAATTTTGTATTTATGTGTGAATCCATATGTTTTTCTTTGTTATATGAACGCAGGTAAGGATATTTTTTTATGTGAGGATCATCTTAATGAATGTGAAGTTATTCAATACTTAAGCTAATCTAGAGAAAAACATAAGTAAGGATAATTACATAGGCGCGTAAGTGTTTGATCTGCCTATCTAGGGTACGCACAAGACAATCGTAGACGTTCGCGGAGGTCTAGAAGACAACTAAGACGAGTATATCGATAAGCCATAAAATATTTATTGACCTGTGCAAAGGAAGGTTTAGGGTATAAAATGACATCACTACCATCTATGGGTGTGGAAACGTGGTTCTTGCATCCCCCCATACTTCTTCGGGTGAGACTTGAGTTCACACTCTGTGGATTGATGCCGAAAGGGCCAGTAGTGTAGGGATTTACTTGGCTAATTAACGTTGAACCTGGGTCAGGGCCCATCAAGCCAACAAATGGTTCCATTGTCAGGACCAGGATTTTGATAAAGAGATGTGTGATGTCGCATCATTGGAATCCAACTAAGAAGGAGATCGAAGAATGGTTGGATAGAAAGACCCACGAATTCATGGCGCAAGAGAACAGGAATCTGTGATTGACGAAAGAATAGTGGTTGGATAGATATATGTACATGGAGATACATGAAATCTTATTTGGTTCCTTCCCAGCTGAATTATAAGAGCGGATTGCAAATTTGGTAGATGGCCAAGGAAGGTGGAGGCTTGACGGTCCGATAGTTTGGACCTCGGAGTTAGTACGGAGATTAGAAGCCTATAAAGATAAGGTCACATGCATTGTCGATCATTGGCTTGATTATATCATAAGAGGATTTGTGATAGAGTTCACGAATGATACTTCAGTTAGTTACAACGAAGCAGGGCGTCGGTTATTCAAGGGACTGTGAGGTAAGTATTTAAGGTCTTTAAATACTTGGATTAAGACGCTCTTGTGTGAAAAGCAAGTTATGCATATACCTTGAGGTTTGGAGATACACAAAGTGGAAAGATATTTAGGTAAAGAGGAAAAACAGACCCTGACTATAGCCCACTAATTGGACCTCCTCTGAGTGACGACGAGGAAGCAGCAAAGGGTTCTCCGCAGAGTGTTGTTCAACTGATAAGACAAGGGTTCCCGCAAATACCCCATCCAACCACACCACCTCCATCTTCACCTCCACCACATACGCCTTCACCCACACCACTGCCACCTCTGCCACCATCCAATATGGCAAATTTAGTAAAACTTGTTGTGTTCAAAGGGTCAGGAACTGAGGACCCGGACCAATTTTGGTTCATCATGAAGGCCATATGGGAAGCTCGCGGTATTATAGATGATCAGATGAAGAAAGCAACATTGGTTACTTCTTTGTAGGAATGTGCGCTAACCTGGTACATTAAGTATTGCATCGATAATCCAACGGTTGCATTAGCAGATATTTAGATCGCATTGAATAAAGAATTCAGCAGGCCTAAATCTGTAGCTCAGTCAATTGTGGGATTAAAGGAGATCACGATGAAGCCTGGGTAGACACCTTGGGATTTGAATTATAGGTTGAAGGGTACAATCTGTGAAGCCAACATGAATCTTATGGATGGGCAACACCACAAATGGTTTGTCGCTTCACTCCTGCCTCATCTAAGGGTTGCTTTGTCACAATGAAAGATTGGAACCTAGGCGAAAGCCCTGGAGATTGCAATGATATTTCACGAGACACTGATGCAATATGATAATTTACGGGTTCAGCAGATTCACATGCATTTGCAGAACCTATGCCTAGAATTTCAGACTCTGAAGAAAGATAGAACAACTCAGCCAAAGGTGCACAAAGAAGTTTGGTGCCTAAAGTGCAAAAGTCATGGGCATGACAAAGATCAATGTCTAGTCTTCATGAATTATGTTGCAGTAGGGGGACCAATGCCTCTGAGGCTGAAAGCTTAAGCAGGGCCAAGTACAGGGCCCATGCTATGGTGTGCTATCTATCAGGTAGCTGGAAGACATGCAACAAACAATTGTCATTTGCTACAGAAATTTGTACAGACACTGCAACAACTCTTCTGCAACTTTTGTCAATCAGTGGGTCATGATGAGCGTAATTATCGCAGCTATGAGCTAATGATGGATATAACGCCCACATATAGGGTGCAAGCAGAAACTTGGCCTCCGGACCAATGTGCTGGAGGAGCGTGAGGCAAATATCAGGGGAGCAGACAAGGCTGAGGTGGAGGAGGACCTGGTAGAGGTCAGGGATAGGTTATTTGTTACAAATATGGAGGAATGAGACACTACACACGAGACTACATGAACCTGACACGTATGTCATATCGATATTGTACTCAATTTTACCATGCAACAAAGGATTTCCCGGTATTATTAGCTAAGATATGCGAAAAGGGGGCGCAACCTCAGTAGCCGACTGAGAATTTGCAAATGATGAAGGTTGAGCTTCATGAGGAGGATCCTAAGGTAAATATTGTGCTACATAGTCGAATGATGACTAATGAAGATAAGGGGAAGCAACTTGAAGAAGGTCAGTGGGTCTACAAAGCACCAGAATAAGAGATCAGGTTTGATCTAGAATGCGCAAGGGAAATGTTTATGGAAGCAAAGAAAATCTTTGTTGAGGCCTCAACCTTAGGAAGTCAGGATAAGCCAGCTGAAGAGATGGACCCTTCCATGCTTACTACTTTCTTGGAGACCTTCATCAAGCTGTTGTGTAATAACAAGGTTGTGAAAGGGTTGTAAGAGCTAATAAACAAGTGCGTCAGAAAAGAAAACACTCTTGACGGACCATGAATACTCAGGAAGATTGTTAAGCATAAGGCAAGAACGAGGCATGAGATGATGCTCACTTCACAGATAGGAGAATATGAGATGGATTAAGTTATTCTAGATCTAGGGTTGGATGCGAATGTCTTGGCTAAACAAACATGGGAGAGGATGGGGAGACCTGCGCTCCAGTGGTCTCCAATTCAGTTAAGAATGATAAATTAACATAAAATCATCCCCATGGGAAGGCTGCATGAAGTGACAGTTGATATTGAGGGCGTAAGTGCATTAGTTGATTTTGAAGTGATAGAGATTGTGGATGACAACAATCCCTACCCTGCGCTCCTTGGGATCGACTGGGCTACTGACATGAATGGGGTGATCAATTTGAAGAAGTAAAAGATGATATTTGAGAAGAAATCTCTCCACGTAGTAGCGCCCCTAGACCCTGCAGAAGGACCACGCTATACTAAACCATTCCGTGATTATTAAAGCGATGATGATTTGGACCAAATTTATAAGATAATGACGCAAGATCAGAATTGGGTGAATCTGATAGTAGACAAATGCATTGCCTGGTACTGTGAAAGTTCCTGCACATCAGATTCAGATGATGAGTTGGAGCACTAGTAGAATTGACTGCATGAAGTATCTACGCTGTGCTATAATATGATGACCAAGTTGTTTTGTTGTGTATCCTCATAGGTAAGAATATTTCCTTACTATGATGGTTTAACTGATGTCAATAAATTTTTGGATGCATTCGAAAGCGAAGTGCTAGAGAAGCATCGCTTCCAGGCCTTAGAGTGGGCACTACGTGCTACACCTACGAGATGGTGGGATATGCACAAAGACATTTTTTATGTTTGGCACGTGTACAGAAAGATGATGAGATTGCGGTTTGGTCACCCACAAGTTTGGCTAACAGATAAATATGATGGAAGGAATGACCCGTGCAATCATCTAGCCAAATGGACTAAGGTTTATGGAGTGGAGCCTCAGCATGAATGGGTGCATCTGTTTGTCATACTTTGGATGTAATACCGATGAACTAGTACTTGGAAACCAAGCTTCGCCATGGCACTGAAGAATGGGAAGTTTTGCAACAGGGATTTTTGATGACATTTCGCTTTGAGGATGGGTTTGAAATTATTGATGAGGCATTGCAGGAAGTCATGGTAGCAATGTTTATAGTATCATAGGATCCATTGGACTTAATTCAACTAGATTGGACCACCCAGCTGCGCCATGTGTTGGAGTGCTATAATGTGACTATCGAAGAAGCGGACGAGGATCTGAGGAACATTAATATCCCAGAGACTGAAGGTCACCTTCAAAATGAAGGACCGCGGATTTGAAAATCCAAATATCACTACGTCGCTAAAAACAAGACAAGTGAACATTGGAACAGAGGCGAAGCCAAAATTTGCAAAGATTGGGGACTACTAGGATGACACAACAGTAGATAAGGTCACTAAATTGCTCCACGAATATCAAGACTTGTTCCCTACGAAGTTCTCAAACCTAAAGGGGATAGTAGGGGACCTAGGAGTTATGAAAATTACGTTGAAACTAGATGCCAAGCTGATCAAGCAGAGGCCTTAACACCTCAATCTGAAGTATAAAGAAAGGGTATGCTTAGAGTTAGATAAAATGCTTGCAGTGGGTATTATTGAACCAATAAAAGAATCTAATTGGGTAAGCACAATAGTAGTTTAGGAAAAGAAGCAAAAGGATGAAATAAGGATATGCGTAGATCTCAAGAAGTTGAATGACACCTGCTTACATGATCCCTTTCCAACTCTTTTCACCGATGAAGTGTTGGATAACATAGGAGGATAGGAAGCATATTTGTTCATGGATGGGTTCTCAGGGTACCATCAAATCAAGATCGCACTAGAGGATAGAAGTAAGATGACCTTCACCACCGAGTGGGGTTGCTTTTAGTATAATGTAATGCCTTTTTGACTGAAGAACGTGCCGGTGATCTTTTCACGTGTAGTCATTACGGCATTTAAGGACTTCATTCACAAGTTTTTGGAGGTATACTTTGATGATTGGATGGTGTTTGGGTTGGTGAAACACCATGTAGCCAGCCTATGATTGATGTTGGATACATGCCAGAGGTATCAAATCACGCTCAATTTGAAGAAATGTTTGTTTTTTGTTCCTTTCATAATCTTGCTAGGCCATGCGGTGTGCAGACAAGGATTAATGGTCAACCCAGCTAAGATATCAGTTATAATTAATTAAAAGCACCATGAAATGTGAAATAGACGCGCACAATGCTAGGGCATATGGGATACTATAGAAAGTTCATTAAGAGTTATGTCCAAATTACCACGCTGATGGAGAAGTTGCTAAAGAAGGATGTTATATTCTATTGGAAGGAAGAATGTCAACAAAGCTTAGATGTGTTAAAGGAGAAGATGGTCACCACGCCGATCCTAGTCTCTGTGGATTGGAAGAAGGAATTTCATGTGCATGTTGACGCGTCATGTATTGTGCTCGAGGCAGTACTAACACAGGTTGGTGATGGAGAGTTGGATCATCCTATGGTGTTTGCAAGTAGGAAGTTGTCTAAAGATAAGAAGAATTATTCAATGACACAACGCGAAGGTTTGGCCATGGTATACATGCTCTAAAAGTTTTGACACTACTTGCTAGGTAGACACTTTAAGATGTACACAAACCATTCTGCATTGAAGTACTTGGTTAACAAGCCTGTGTTGGGGGAGAAGATATGCATATGGCTGTTGTTGTTTCAGGAATATGTTTCTAGGTTATTTTGAAGCCAGGATGATTAAATGTGAGACTGGATCATCTCTCGCACATTGAAACAAGAGAGGATCCCACTAATTTAGAGGAAGGATTGTCTAATGCGCAGCTCTTTGCAATGGATGTCGTGGACAATCACTTTGCAGATATCATACACTTCCTAAAAATGGGGATGGCTTAAGAGGGGTATACTAGTCAACAAAAGAAGGAGTTGGTGGTGCACGTGGCAGACTTTTCTGTCATTAAAGGGAACTTATATAAAATGGGGTTCAATTAAATATAGCAACGTTATGTCCCTGAGTTTGAATGAAGCAGCATCCTCGCTAAAACTCATGGAGGAGATGTGGGAGGATATTATGCAGGAAAAGAAATAGCGCAAAATATTTTATGTGTTGGGTTGTGGTGGCTGACAATGCATAAGGTTTCCAAGGCTTATTGTAAGGCATGTGATGCATGTCAGAGGACAGATAGGCCATCATGAGGGATGATCTGTCTTTGAATCTGCAGCTTTCATTACAGCCATTTGAGAAGTGGGCAATTGATTTTGTAGAACCAATTCAGCCTCCAGGAAAGAAGACAAGTGCGTAGTACATCATCACCACGACAGAGTATTTGACCATATGGGAAAAGTTGCAGCTTCTTGAAGGACTGTACTGGGGAAATAACAACAAATTTCATCTTTGAGTATGTATTGACTAGGTTTGGTTTCCTGAAGATTTTGATGAGCAACCATGATACAAATTTCCTTAATGAGACGATCAGTGTGTTGATGGAGGAATTCCAATTTTATCACCAAAAGAGTACTCCCTATCACCCACAGGCTAATGGGATGGTTGAATCATTTAATAAGATATTGGATAATGCGCTAGCGAAGGTTTGCAATGCACAAAGAAATGACTGGGATGTGAGCATACCCACAGTGTTATGGGCTTATAGGGCAACTTGCAAAAAGATAACTGGACAAATGCCTTTCAGGCTAGTTCATGGCATAAAAGTTGTGATGCAGACGAAGTACATTGTACCTAGTCTATGCATATCAGAATTTATAGGAATGGCAGATCGAAAAGCCCTAGAAGAAAGGCTCGTACAACTGACATAGCTCGAAGAGGATAGATTTTTGGCTGGATTCCATTAGCAAGTTCAAAAGGAGTGCGAAAAGGCATGGCACGATCGACACATCAAAGTGCGCACCTTCAAGGTAAAAGATTTAGTGTTATTATATGACAACAAGTTTGATAAATTTCCATGAAAATTTTGGATGCATTGGTTGGGGCCCTATGTCATCAAGGAGATTACTGATGGTGGAGCATTTCATCTAATGAAGTTGAATGGAGAGCCATTTCCAGGGAAGGTAAATGGCAGCCAATTAAAGCCATACACTAGGGATCTGACCAAATGACTATATGGTGGAAGCATAGTCTTAGCACTCTAGGAAGCTAAAAGGAGGCGTGGGACTATAAACTACATTGCCCTGGTTGTAGAGCTGCATGACTAGGGCACTGCACGGAAAGGAGGAACATCATAATATTAGTAGAAGTGCAAAGGGAGTTGCACTATAGGAGAAGACACTACGTAGGGTAGCCAGAAAGTGACCGTTATGGTCATTGTTCATGAGTTGACAGTGATAAAATGACTAAGTGGAGCGAGGGGCGACATTTAAGTGGAAATTTCATAACGAGATATTTGAAAATATACTACCACTAGCATTTTTGAGTGGAGTTTAGGGGGAATGGTCAGATTCAAATTCAAAATTGCCTATAATTTACACACGACTGTGCAAAGAAAAACACATTACATTCTGAGAATTGAGGTGTTGAGCTATCACACGAGCATGAACCTTGATAATTTCGAAGCTTTGGTGGCGAGTTCAGTATTTGACAAGTTTCCTAAAGCAACCCAGGAGCTTCTACTAGCCTTAAGTCAATCCCCGTGGAACCGTAAGTGTTGGAGGATCGATGGCATATGAGGGAGCTACCCTTGAGATTGCAAGTGTAGAGGTGCCCGTAGATGTACCAAAATCACCAAGCTCACCTAGGTCGAGGCCTATGATGACCAGGGAGGGTCCAAAGATGAAGAAATAAAAATAGAAAGTGTCACATCTAGTGCGCGCGTCGCCCAGGAAATACTAGAAGAAAGAGAAGCCCACCATGCAGGAGAAGGGCAAGGTGGAAGACCTAGAACCCGATGAGGACATAGAAGAAATTGATATGGGCACATAATACATTGACATTGAGGGTGTAGACCCTATCTCAAAGCCACCCGAACACATCCCTTCATGCCAGGGTATGGTGAATATCACAAAGGATCTAGATGAGGGGAAATTTATGCTCAACATGCCTCTGTTGTCGGAGAAAATCACATTTTGAGGACCACGCCTGGCGTGTGTCCCCCATTTAAAATTTGAGGATTGGGACTTGGTGGACACAGAGTTGTTCCCCCACTTGGTGATCAATACATTTATCACCTGTGTCTTCTATAAAGGTTCTAGTGTGACCATGCTGGAGCCGAGGCAATGGATTAAAGGGGTCGACAAGGTAGGGTTTTTGAATCTCCTGTGGGTGTCGCATTACCAATGCACTCCCGTAAACATGATCGTGATCAAACAATTGTTGTGTCTTGGCACGCTATCTCTACAATGAGTTCCTCGTGAATTGTAGAGAAGAACAAGACCTTTCACTACACTTGGCTATTATTTTCAATTGTGTTGGTCACATGGCATTTTCTGGAGGACATTCAATTTCCTCCAGTTGTGAAGGATTTACCAGAAGCAACAAAGTTTGCTTCTCTATGGGCCACGAAGGACGCTGCGTGGGTACGCAAGAGCAAGGTATTTTGAGTCTTGATGGAGATGAGTATTAGTATGGCCATCAACAGGAAACCACGATTGTCGATAACCATCTTCGAGTAGTTGATAAGATATGTGGAGTTCAAGGTGGACTTCCATTGCATTTCCATCAAAGCATGGAAGGACCCCAAACAGAAGTGGTATGATCTCCCATACTTCACGATAGATGATGCAACCACAGCGGTCCTTGAGCATTGGCCACGAGAGTGGCACACAACCATATATTTTTTAGCAGGTTCCAGTAAGTCCAAAGGAAAGCAACAGAAGGAAGAGGCTTGGTTGAAGATGTAGTAGCTAGCCAAACAGAGGAGAAAGGAGGCTGAGGAAAAAGCCAAAGAAGAGTGTACTGCTAAGAAGCAGGCAGAAGAGAAGGAAGATGAGGAAGAGTGTGACTCTGATAGAAGTCAAAAGTCTCATTTGCCGCAAATAGAGGAAGATGAGTAGCAATCAGGACAGGTTGGTGCAATCTTGAAGACTACTCCATTCATGGTTAAGCGCACTAGGGAGTAGGAAAAAGAAGGGTCGCGGAAGAAGTCCAAGGCTATTAAATCATCGCTCGACCCAATCACTTTGACGGAAGATGATCTGAATGACATCGGGGACATAATAAGGGTCGCAACCATGGAACTGCTGTAGCAGTTTGAGAAGCAGCAGAAGCAAGCCCTAGTTTCCATTCAAATGGGTCTGTGCAAGTTGCAAATCTAGGCTACTCAACAATAGACCAATGTAGGGCAGGGGAGCATGGCATCAATTAGTTTGGCATCGAGTACCTTAGAAGTAGCGGAGATGGTTTTCTCTATGGATCCCAGGTCGTCGTGCTCCCAGATGGAGCATTGACTGTAGAAGCAGAAGCTGACAGGGCCACCACAAATGCTCTCAAAAAGGTTGGGTTGAACTTGGCCATGGTTCCAAGTGAAGCCCTTCACACCTTACAAGACTGTGTGATCATGAAACTTCGAGCCCGAGAGCAGTGCACACTAAATGTGTTCAGCAAGAAAAAGGTTAACAATGTCTAGATGTTTGTAGAGAAGACTTCTACGATTGATCTCCTTAAGAAGATTCAGGAAAAAAACAAGCACACCACAGCTATGGTAGCTGAAGCATGCAGAACTATTCTAGAGCTTCATATCCCAGAGGATGCACTGATCGACACCAGAATTCGAAAGCTCACTGCAGGTATGGGCGATGCCAAGACAAAGTTGGCTAAGGTTTAATTTGAGCTGAACCTTAAAATTACAAAGCTTGAGTTGAAGGCCCAGCCTTCGACTCCACTAGAGGTCAAAGAGCAACGTGAGGCCACTATCAAGTATGCAATTGCAATAGTAGATGTCACAGCAAAGGATTGCACTGTGCTCTTCAAGCAGCCGCTCGAAGTAGTTACCAGCCTGCAGGAAGATCCCAACCTACAGACATTAGAGATCAAGGCAAGGGAATTGTAGTAGAGGTATGATGAGGTCAAAGTGACAGTGCCCACTATCGCCATTACACAGAGGTTGGCAAAGTTGTAGGAAGCAAAGGCATTGAAGGAATAGATGAACGTAGCACAACGCAGGGAGGCAATACTGAAAGCCAGATTGGGGTCTTGGCTATATGAAGCCTATGTCCTCATGACCACCATTGAAGGAAATCTAGCCAACCTGCAAGCAACACAACAACAAATCATGACAAATAGTGTAGGACAAATAACAGAGTAACTAGTGGAATAGGTTAAGCACGTAGCGATGCAGTGTGCTGCCGAAGTCGCAATGGTGCAAGTGGAGCTAGGAGGTCTTTGTGACAAGATCTTTGTGCCAGCAGAGTGACTTGGGGACAAGTCACCATATTTGTGTTGGGGCCTATTGGGAACAGGTTCCCTAGGGTCATTTTTGGGGTTAAAAGCCCAAGTTTTTGTATAAGAAGTGTAAATTCTCTACATTTTGTGGCCACGGAGTGTGAAGATGTCAAGATTCAACAAGGGATTTTGCCCTTATTTTATGTAACTTGTGTCATCTTTAAGAGATCCACCCATGGTCCACGAACCATGGGGTTGCATAAAAAGGGAAGTCTTAGAAGAGTCTAAGGCAGTTTAGTTCAGTCTTGATATGTGTGGATTCATTGATGGGTTTGTGAGAGCTAAGAGTGAAGAGTCCTACCGTAGGAAAGAGGCTTTGCAGCTCTGCGTGTAGAGGCCTAGGGTAGAAGTCCACAGTTGAGTGCATGGACCCCTGTAGCTGAGTGTGTGGACCCCTGCAGCTGTGTGCATCGGGCGGTCAAAGTATGTAAAGAGGATATAAAACATCAATAAAGAGAATTATTCTAGAATTATCTGTGTATGATCTATTTTGCTTCTATTATGAACGCATATGATTATGTTATGATGAATACTGGGTTTATGTTTTAATGTTGTATTGATGCATGAATCCATATGTTTTTCTTTGTTATATGAACGCAAGTAAGGATATCTGTTTATGTGAGGATCATCATAATGCATGTGAAGTTATTCAATACTTAAGCTAATCTGGGTAAAAACAGAAGTAAGGATAATTACAGAGGCATGTAAGTGTTTGATCTGCCTATCTAGGGTATGCGAAGGATGATCGTAGACCTCCGTGGAGGTCTAGAAGACAACTAAGACAAGTATATCGATAAGCCCAAAAAGGCTTATCAAACTGCACCAAGGAAGGTTTAGGGTATAAAACGACATCACTACCATATCTAGGTGTAGAAACTTGGTTCCTACATCCCCCCCATATTGCTTTGGGTGAGACTTCAATCCGCACTCTGCGGATTGATGCCGAAAGGGCTCGTAGTGTAGGGATTTTCTTGGCTAATTAATGTTGAACCTAGGTCAGGGCCCATCAAGCCAACATTCTTTGTCACTTCCAAATATTGGCCAATGTCTCAGATTTTTAATTACAGTTGGACGGTGTTTAACCTCCATTTTATATTGCTTGTTGGGATGAGGCATTTTACATGTGCTAGCTGAAAAAGATAAGCCATTAGCTAAGACATTCTAATTTCTGGGAATAACAACAAGATCATACTCTTGAAAAGTTCCTAGAAATTCAAGCACAACATTTTTTTAGGCTCTCAACCTAAGATGTTTCACAACATACTCTCCCTTGGGTTGTCTTACAATTAATTCAGAATCCCCATGAATAGAAATTATTGTAGCACCTAATTTCTTCAATAATTGCAATCCTAAAAGAAGTGTCTCGTATTCTACTATATTATTGGTGCAATGAAAATTGAGTTTATAAGAATGACCCTCTGCATGGTTGTTCCCTAAATTGGACACCCAAACAGCTGCCCCTAAACCTGCTTTCCTACAAGAGCCATCAAATCTCATGTTCCAAAAAGGTTCAGTTTCGGTGTTTTGCTGCACAATTAGAGTCTGATTTTCTTGTTTTTCATCAATATCATTTTCTGCTTGAGTAACCTATGCATCAATGCCTTCATCATTGTAAAGAACGAAAGAGGCCAGGTCAGAATGAATAGAGTAGAGAGGGTAGTTATCTATTTTATCTTGACTAATAACCATATACTTCATTAAAGTTTCCCTATACAGTCTTGTATGTTGACCAAACACTAGTATAGTAGCATAAGTCATGTCCATTTGCATGGTTCCTTGTAATTTTTCTCCCCATGAACATGACAACAACATGCCATACTTTGGGGGAATGTCTGCAACCACTATATCCATCACTAGACTTTTAGCAGGGATTTGGGCTAATTTAAAACACAGATCTTTGATAAGACCTAGGCACCTAACTTTGCTAGAGTCAAAGGAATACAAATCTTTGTATTGTCTAGTGATGTCAAGTCCTAGTTTCTCCACAACTACTTTGGGAATTAAATTACGGGATGCACCTGAATCTGGCATAGCATTATGAAGTATTTTATCACGAATATTCAAATTGACATAAAATGGAGGGACTCCTCCTTCTTGTTGTTTTCCTTCTACTTCTAGCCCAAATAGGAGCCCAGGTTAATCATCACTCAAATTTACATCATTAGTTTTCTCCCCAATGTTTAATGCCTTCAGGACCTAAGTCTTGTATACATTCTTGTTGACTAATTTAGTTAAGGAGATAGAAATCTTCAACTTTGCAAGTTCATTTTCTATACTGAATGGTGTTTGATTTTTAAGCAGATTTTAAAAATCAGGCTTATCAGCAACTAGTTTTGTGGCCTGTTCATTTTTTTTGCTGGTAGAAGGAAGATCAGTTTGAGTAATTCTGCAAGTTGTATCAATGGTCTTTTTTATAACAGGTTCTGCAAGCTTTTTTCCAAGATTTTCTGTGGATTTCTTAGGGGAAATTTTTGTTGTTTTCTTGGGATTAGAATCAAATACCTCTTTAACAGGATTTCAGAATTCTTTTTATTTGCTGTATCTTGATTTTTATTACTCCTAAGACTATACTTCCTATGAACTTCCATTATGGAATTTTCAAATCCTTGTTTGTACTCCTCCGACTCTTCAAAATCCATTTCAGTCTTGGCTATAAGAAAAAGCTCTTGTTCCTCCTGAGAGAGGAAAACTGCTTCATCATCACTTATCCCTAACAAATTAATTTGGTTATCATCCAAATCTTCCACAATATTCCCCTCATCATCTGTGTAATTTTCCTCAAAAGAAGGCCGAAACTACTGATCTAGTCCCTTTTTCTCTCTTTTTTAATTTGGGTAGTATTTCATCTAAAGTTTTGGTTTCTGGTTTGTTTGACATTTTTCTTTTCTCTTGCTTGATTTGGTCATTGATGCTCACTCTTTGCATCATTTGATACACTACTCTGCCTAAGTTATCAAGCTTATGGTGAACAATAGAAGTAGAAGGTACTTCTTTTATGGTTACTCTGTGTTTAGACTTCAATTTTGCTTTTTTGGCCAGGATGTTGGCTTCAACTTTAATTGCATTTGCTTGCATTTCTTCCAAAGTTGTCGAGTCTCTTTCCCTAAGTTGATATTCCATATCCACATCGAAACCATCTAGAAAATCAATCAGAGCTAGACCAGGGGAGGTCTTGATGCCTTGTGGGATGGCATTGAAACAATATTGAATCTTTCACAATACTCTTCTACAGTTTCATCGGGTTTTCTTTCTAACCTTTTATATTCGTTTAGGAGTTGAAGTGGGTTCTTCTTGATCTCCTATATAGCTGAAAAAGCTCAATGGAAACTAACAAGGTTGGCTATACTTCCTGCAGGTAAACCCCTAAACCACTTCTTCACATCACCTCCTAAGCTCTAGGCAAACAATCTCATTTTAACATTAGCTTCATCCACTTCTTGGAGGCCAAACACATCATTCATCCTATCCACATGTTGTTGGGCAGTGTAAGCACCAGTATTGTCAAAGGTCACAAATTTGGATGGATAATTTGTAGGCATAACATTTAGCTGACCTGGTAACACCAAGGGTGCATACCTTCCTGCCATAATTTTCCTGGTAGATTGAATTGAGGATGGACCTAGTGGAGGTGTAGTTTGGATAACTACAGGGATAGTATGTATAGTAGTTTGAGAAACCAGAGGTACGGAAGTTGAAAGTATAGAATGAGTTCTGCTGGGAGGTTGTAAATGTACAAACTGAGATGAATAACTAGACAAATAGGTTGTTGCAACAGTGAGAGCAAAGAATTCAAAAGATTGTTGAATCAACGCTTCTTTTATAGCTTGGTCCAACACTAAAACTAGGCCCTGTAATTTATCAAATTGTTGTAAAGGTTCTATGTCAGGATCTGTTTCAAGGTAGGTTTGGGGTACATATGGTTGCAATATGGCTTTATTTATGATAGTTTGATCTATAAAAGCCTCAGACTTGGATCTAAACAAACTCTGCTAAAAAGTGAAATCAATTTCAAAGTTTCAAATTTCTCTAGGAAGGAATTAGACCTTGACAAAGGAGTATTTTCCAAAGAATAATTGAATCTAGACAAGGGACTATTACTACCTTGACTATCGATAAATATTTTCTTTCTCACTAGTTTCTCAAGGTCATCTACAATTTTAGCAAGGTTGGGATCAGGGTGAGATCTAGTGTGAATTCTTTTGGGAGCCAGAGCTATGAAAAATCTGTAGGTTTTAACCCAGTGAAAAAATTACCTGTATACGAATTCTAAAACACTGAAAATAAAACAATGTGAGAGCATAACACATAAAACACATATACATAGAGATTTTCCCCTAGATCCTAAAACCAGGACTACAAGCTTGTTTTTTCATTATGTTCCTTTCAATGTTACAATACATATTTATACATGCCAAAGCATCCAATACCATGTATCGAAAAACCATCGCGTCCAAAACAATGGACCGAAAACCATCGCGTCCAAATACATGTGCGAAAATCATGCACAAAACCATAGGTGGGTCTGCCCAACCTAAAATAGGATCCAAAACCAAAATTTTCTGGGGTGTTGCCTCAGACCCCATAAAGTGGGGTTACGGGTACCCCTCAAACCCCCTATGACCCCTCCTCACTACATAATTGGGCTAGTCGTGGAAAGAATATAACACAACCCAACAAAATCATCACACAAAACTCAAAATTAAAATCAAAGATACAACAGATATCTACAAAAACCAACCTTAGCTCAAGTATTTCATATTGATACAGCTATTTCTTACTAAAATATTGATTTTAAACTAGGGAATAATAATGTTTTGGATTAAAATGTATTCATCCCCAGTATGGTCGCCACTATGTTATTGTTCTGTATTTTTTATTTTGTGGGAATAAATACATTGGAAAACATCAAAACCACTCTTGGAGCTGGGATATAGCCTTGCCAGCTTCAGAGAGGGATCCCTCTTTATTATTTAGCTTCATTTTTAAGTTGATTTTAGGCTAGTTATGATTATGCTTGGTTGTTTGTTTGAATTTTTTTTATTGGTTGGTTGGTTGATCTAACCAAATTACTTTCTTTCCATTAGGTTATGGAGTCAAATTAAGCTAGATGTTGCATCAATAGTCAAAGGAATAATCACAAGGCAAGCTAGTTACATTTACTAGATCTTTAAATTGAATTATGGAATGGACAAAAGAGGTGATTCAGTAGCTACTGAAAAGCATTTAATAATTTATCAATCAGACTTCAAAATAAAACATACAGATTATAAATGTAGTCCAAATAAGGTGCTCAAAAACATATCTTATTTTTCACATCTCATGTTTTACAATAAGATTACAGATGATAAACATAGAGAGAATAACAATGGAAAAAAAATTACACTAAGAAAAACATCACCAGCATATCGCAACACAAGTATCCTATGAAGAGTATTTTTATTAATGATGCTCTAGCAACATGGAAAACTACATTGCTTTTATAAAAAGAGTTACAATGATTAGGAACCGACCCTCAATACTTTGAGTGAATGAAGTATTTAAACAAAATTTACAAAAAAGATTACACTTAATGCCTCATTGACATGAAATTCTATTATTAACTTCAGACTAACAGAAATGAAATAATGTGACCAAAAGAGGTGAATTGGCAAAGTGATCTAGACATCTGGCACTGCTTTGGTGGAGAACAGTTGCTGAGTGGCCACTATTTGGGTGTTGTGCCGGTGAAGTTGGCCCTTTAATTAATCCTATAATTCACATAGTTTATCCCGCCACTCTTCATCTGGAATGGAAAATTTCGTTACTTTGTGGTATAGTTCTTCTACCTCAGTATACCGAGCGAATGTGGGTTTTACTACAAAAATGTGTTTTATCTCATGTTGGATGAAACTCATGTTACTGATAGCTTCATAAAAGGGTCTCCCTGTCATAGCACCTTTAATGTGGGAAGACTTGGCCACATCCTTCGCAATGTCTTTCATCTTCTTCATATAGTCTTCCTTAGTCATCATCTTGTCATTGATCAAAAATAAAGAAGGCAGACCCTTCTTATTTAATGCTTCTATTCTAGTGAAAAGCCTGTTAACTGCTACCTCCAAAGCGTGACATTTCTCTATCAACTGTACAACCAAGTTCTTCTTTGTCAAAACTTTCTTTACTTCTAATATTGTTTATGTTCTATCATCGACTCCCAAGTCATCCAATTCATATCTGTTTTTAGAGTTGAGAAATTTGATAATGTGGTTGGTTGTGATAGCATTTCTCCCAATTCAGTGTTGATAGTGGAAATGGCCTGCTTGGCTTTCTCCATCAATTCTTTTTGCTCAAAACTAATCTGGATACAAGGCCAGATTTCATCCATTTCCTCAATGATGTTGTTCCATATAATTTCTTTGACTTGGGCCAGTGTGTGGCCAACAGAAGACCTAGTTGCTGATTTATTCCACACTTCTATCTGGTTTTGAGCTCTCTATAGCTCTGCTACATGGAAGGTCTCAGACTTTGTCTTCTGATCTAGTAGAAGATTGACTTGAGCTTGCAATATTTTGATTTCTTGAGTTTGGAGAGACATGTTCTACACTGCATTTGCTAACTGATCTATAGCAGCCCCTATGCTTGTTGTGGAAGATGTAGATGTAGGAATGGCTATGATAGGTAGTGCTTCCAAAAGGGCAATAACCTTTTTGGCAACTTGCTTCTTTTCTTTGATTATACTTTACATCTTTGTCTCCATTTTCTTCAACTGTGCACTCTGCTCCATGATGAGCTTCATCATGTCTGCCTTCTGTGTCTCTATTTCTTTAATGTCCTTGGCCAGAGGATCTCCTGTGGCTGGTAAATTCAACTACTTCCTTAATGCTTCTATGTTTGTGTTCTTTTTCCTCACGAGCTCTTCTACAACATTGATATTTGCATGACCATAACCTACTTTGATCACCAAGTCCTCCAAATTTTTGATCCTTTTGTCTCTGGAAAGTGCAGAGACCTTCTCCATCTTCAATTGTGATTGAACATTGGCCAATGTAACTTGCAATTTAGACAAACTCATAGCAGCGTTACTGAGAGTAGATGAAATCATTTACCCAGACTGCTTGTGCATCTCAACTTGGTCAATGGGATGTATGTATTTCACATCAAATTCAAATGATGTCTTCTTGTAGTCTGATGTTGTCTTGGGCTAGGTAATCTCTGCCTGGAGGAATTCCATTTGCATCTTACCTACTAAATCAAAGGATGACAATAGCCTGCTTTAAGATCTAGAAGTCTGCTTCCAAAACTGATTGTATGTGTTGATATTCAAGGCCTCATTCCTCACTTTAGTTTCCTTAAAATTGTCAAATATACTCTTTTATGTCTCCCCTGTGGTAGATGTGTTGGTCTTCATAATCTACTGCTGAAGTTGTGAAGCTATGGAGGTAGTGGGAGAAAATGTGGTTTGATCACCCATTAATGAGAAAATAATTGGCTCTTTAGTGGTGCTAATGTTCTCTTACTTTGAATCCTTGCTCAGGCTTAGTTTAGAGTGTAGCTTGGCCTTCTTTTTGTACATGATTTTAAAACCTTCACTAGAAACCCCAGTCACTGAAGGTGACTCTTCTTTTCTGCTCCTCTTTGCTGATTTCTCCTTTGTGATAGGAGTCTGCACTGTTGAATTAGACACTGACTACTTCTCTGCCTCTTATAGAGCATTCTCAGTCCATTCTATCTAGTTTTTATACTTTTCAATATCTAGTCTGGCTGTGTGAAAATAAGAAGTAGACTTGTTTTCTACCTTCAACTTGCATATGGCCCCTAATGGATCATATGACCTGGTGAAACTGAGGCTGAACTGCATCTCTTTCAGTAGTTTGTCTACCTCTTCCCTTGCTTCCCAGTTGTTTCAAATGAAAGGCCTTATTTGAGCTTTTATTTTGAGTTGGGATTTCTTCTTGGCAGCTACAAAGTGAATCTCATCCATACTGAGCATTTTCCTGATGTATTCTAGATAAAAAAAACCCTCATTTGGAGGAATTTTGGCAGCTTGTAAGGGGCTAGCTCACATCCAAATATCCTCAGCTCTGTGTAATTTTGATAAAGGTACCAATCCCCTGTCTGGAATTGGTCTGATAGCTGTAAACATTTCCTAATTTCTTCACTGATCCTTGGCTCTATCCTGCTACTTAGGAGACCAAGTGCTAGATGTAGAAACATCTCTATGAATTATTTGTATGAAAATTCCTTTTGTTCCTTCATCACTAGTGTAGTCCAAAAGATGACTAACTGATGATTTCCTTCTTCATCCATCTTATGTAAGGAAAGATTGAGGTTGTCTCCCTGAAAATATAAGAACATATAAACTAACACAGAAGCATACTTTAATACCCCCTCAATCTGGAATTTGATAAGCTACTCATGGATAGAATCTACAAGAAATTGGTTAAAAATTAAAAAAGATGGAAGGCTTGGAAAATTGTAGATAAAATGGAAAGAAATCCTATAATTTCCTCATCTACCCTTTGATCAGAGTAATAGCCAAGGAGGTAGGAGATGACTGTGATGATTTGCTTGGATCTGTCAAGGAAAATGAGGATGGATAGGGAGGATTTTTCATAGGTAATGGGTCATCTTCAGTCAAGAAAAGCTCAAGGGTTTTGGCATCATTTGGACTATAGCTTGAGGACTAATAGTGAACAGAATTTCTCTAGTGGGGGCAATAATAGCTCTTTCGATGGGTAGATAGCAAGCATGACACTTCCTAATGAATTCAGGGGTGTCATGGGTACGAGGAAAGATATAGTGGGGAAAATTGGATTCCCACAGTTGAATGTCATCGAATTTATCTATAAAGTTGTCTTGAAGCCTGCAATACATCTCAAAAAGATCAAATTCACAGAGAGTTTCATGAATTTTATACTCTTTGTCTGCCAAAGGGATGTGGTGAAAATCAACGGGAGGGTGGATCAAAAGACTCACAAGTTCTTCTGGCCCCTTGTCTTTCGGAGGCATGATTGGATAAAGCTAAGGACAATGGTGAAATCTAGATTATAGGTTTACAGTACGTAGAGAGGACTTGGGATTTGCAGACAAAAATAGAGGTAATGGCCTAAAATTTGGTTAGCTGGCAATGTCACCATCCTAGAGAAGTTTTTGCAGTTCAGACTGGTACACCTGTAATAAAGCAATAGAATTGTATAAGAACAGTAACCGGTGAATGGGTGAAAGGATGGATTATATAGTATTCTAGGCTTTCCCGTTGATGGTGGCGTAGGTCTGTTGAGTTAACGGTTAATCCATTTAATTTCCTAACAGATTAATTTTGGAGAGAGCAAAGGTGATTGGCGGGATCAACGAGTAGATGACATGGCGAAGAGTGAGTGGCGGGAGAGAAACGGATAGAGGAGTGCTATTGAGAGGTGAAGAAACCACTTTTCTATGGGGGGGAAGTAGTTAATGGTTTTGACCGAGGGGGTTACGAAATCATATGGTGCTAACATGTTGCAGTGGGCACGGTTTCAAATATCGCCCATTTCAAACCTGCCCTCGCCTTGGTAAAGTTCGAATGGTGAGGGCGGGTGGGCGAAACACATTGTGGGCCATCGAATGTTGAGAGGTGGACGCAGATGAGGGGAGAAATGACGAGATGTTAAGTTGATGTGACAATGTATATGGTGGGGTCGGGAAATATATTTACTGCATATCGAGGAATAGGTGGAGTGTATGGTGGGGTAATGAAACTTAGGAATAGGGGATTATATAACAAAATTAGTTGATATCCTAAACTTTAGATTCAAACTCTAATTCTTTTTTCCTTTGCTCTATGCATGAAAATACATTTGAAATTCAACTTAGAATAAAATCTTCATGCTTTTTCTCTAACCACCATAGTGCTTCTACCTACCCTTTCTCATTTCAATTCTTTTTCTAAGCTAACATTTTCTCTTCTTGTTTTGCAGGGTGCACTTGAACTATCAGACCCAAATCACTTTTCTTTTATGAAAATCTACCTTATCCTATCACTTATCTCACCATTGATTTAGATCAAACTAGTGAATCAATTTTATTTCTACCTAGCTATTGATTTACCAAGATTAAACTATTTGGTAAACCTTTTTTTACCAACCTATTTAAGAGAAATTTAAATGTGTCCAATCATGATTAAGTTGTATGATTTGAACAAAATTCTAGTCATTGTGGCATTCAAAAACAATTTTCACACAACCTTATTTGCTAATGAATAAAAAAAACTAACTTATTAGTAATGGAATTTTGACTTCCAACACTTTCAGTATTATTTTCTATTTTTTCTTTGGTGGGGTTCTTATTTCCCTTTTCTTATTTATTTTTTAACATACCCTCTTTTCATTTTCTTTTTTCATATTTTTGGAAATCATTTGAATATTAAAATTATGTACAGTATGAAATCACAAATACAAAATACTCAATCACCTTGAGATACTATAATTTATAGGACCCTAAAATTAGGCATACCATTAGTTGAAATGCACAATCTCTTACCCAATTATGAACTCTCTTCTTAGTACCTATAGCCAACTACACCAACTAAGGCTCTGCATGCACTTCTTTTTTCAAACCACACTTATCCATCGGGTCAGGATTAACATAATATAATTGGATCCAAGGTAAATCAAAATAGAAACAACTCAATCATAAAGCTTACCTTCTATCTCAATAATGGATGGTTGGTGATTTTCCTGCTTGTTTTCCACAACTACATAAATCCGAGGAATGCTATGGCCAACATCCCCAACTGTCTATGCCTCCTTAGCATAATAGATATGAGGCTTTCCAACCTCAGAAAATGGGAAATCCTTCTTGCGATGATCTTTGCCACAAATACAACACTACAACGGTCCCCTACTATCCCCTATATTCTGCTACTCTCCAAGTTGAGGTCCATGTCCCTTCTCAGTTGCATTAAACTTCTTATAAGGAGAAACCTTTTTTTTCTCACCTACATCATGAGGTCTTCCCATATTCGGTGGCCATTTCCATTTATCCTTCTCATCTCGCTTCAAATTATTCTTAGGCTCAACTTTACGCTTTGATTTCTCATAAAAATGCTTCAGTTTCCTAATGGATTCCTCCAATGATCGAGGCTCATCAAAATCAATCTAGTCCCTATATTATGCTAGCAACCCACTGATGAACCTTTGAATCTTTTATTTCTCATCCTTGAAGTAAGGCACATACCTCAACACCTACATGAACCTACTAGTATACTCATAATTTTTCATAGAACCCATCTACAACTCATAAAACTCCTTAGCTTTGTCATCATGATATATTTCAGATAAGTACTTCTTATTGAAGAGTCTCTCAAACTCATCCCAAATCAACTCTTCTTCTTGAATGCCTCTAACATTATTCACATATTCCCACCAAATATATGCTTTCCCTTTAAGACTAAAGCTAGATTTTTTGGCTTTCATGTTCTCTGAATAGTTATGCAATTTAAATAACTTCTTCATCCCAAGAAACCATGCCTCTGCATCTTCTGACTTATTCATCTCTCCATCAAATGTGGGAGGCTTGACTTTCTTGAAATCCTCAGGAAATTACTCACTCCTCCTATAAGGATGGTGGTGGTGAGGATGGTGATGATGTCTCCTGAATGAGGAACTAGAATGAAACCAATACATTCCAGTCTTCCTATGAGGTGTATCCAATGATCTTCCACCTCTGACTATATCCCCTCTATCTAACCTGTATCCTGACTAATACCTACTACTGTATTCCCCATTATTCTTCTCTTCCTCTTCTTTACTAATCCTTAGTGTTACTGGGAATAGTGTCCACTCGGATGCTGCTATTCCCACTCAGACTAGTAGCTATCTTAGAAACAAACAAGTAAAGTTTACTTTTTCTTTCCTTTATGAAAATAGATAAGAGCGGAACAAAGGAGACCAACCTTAGTCTTACGCTTGATTTCCTTGTTTGATTCCTCTCCTTCTTGATAGAGATTTTCTGCTTCTTCTTCATCTGCCCAGCTAAAAAGAACCTGTGGAATCACAACAACATACTACTATCGAAGAACAAAGATCTATATTCATAAATAACACAGGACCGGATATGTGTTAACCATACAAATGCATATATAATGAAACACACAAGAATATGGAGGAAAACTTGAATAGATTTATTAAGATCAAGAGTAGCAAGAGGATTACAACCATATGTTCTGACCCAGCATCATCCTCTAGCAAGAAAGCCCTTCTTCACCTCAAGTAAAGCTTAGATCACCCAACACTATGAAGTTACACCAGAAAACCAACAACACTTCTCTACAAGATACAAGATTCCAGCCCCTGGATCTCTGTGATGAGGGATCCATATATAGATGATTGTAGGGAGGCGAGTCATCTCTTGGGGTCTTGATTAGTGTCCTCTCTCTAATAGTTCTTTGTTCCACTTGGAGAATGATGATCTCTTACTCATTCCTAGTTGAAAACAGAGAGGCAAGTGTCAGAGGGGAAGCTTCTGGAAGATTCCATGATCTTCCACCTCATAATTTTTCCCTACCATTTGCCCATTCCCGACCATTGCACCCTACAGAGGGGCCATTCAGTATGCATCGCACCCTTTACACTGGGAAGGTGATATGCATCGCACCCTCTACACTGGGTTTTCAGTATGGTCCAGTTTTGACCATTTCTGAGCAGTTTTTAGTGGAGAACATCTGGGAGATGATGTAATCAGCTGACCTTGCTCCTTTAGGCAGTGAAGCAACAATTTTAGGGAATTTGGAGCCCTCAGTTTATGGACATTTACGATTGGGGTTGAAGTGCCCAAAAATGTTTATAACAGTTTCCCCCTAAAGCATGAGGTCGTTAATATTTTTTGATGTCGGGTGAAATGTTTTACCATGAGGATCCGAAGTTTTTTCGAGCTAGGAGGTGACCTGTAATAAGATACAATACAATACATTATCTTGACAACATTTTTTCATGATCTAGCTGAGGCAGGCATTCCCATGCTCAGCTTTATAAATTAATTTTCATGTACATAGGACAGACAATCGTCTGTGTGGCAGACTGATGATTCGGACTCATCATCCTTCGATTTGGATGATCATCTGTTTGGCAATGATGTACATTTGATGTCTTTATATTCCTGAATATATCGCAGCCCGAATGGATGAAACTAGATCCGAGGTCTTCAAAACTCGTTCAATCTTCACTCAGAGCACAAGTCGATCCATGTGAAAAAATGTTCTGGAGTCGAACATGGAAAGACATCGCCTGATTACCAGCCAATGATGTAAGTTGTTACTAGGCGCGAGAGGAATCACCAATAATGAAAATGACCCTCAAGATACTACAGTGCAATTTGCATGGTTTTAAAAAGGACTTGGCATTGAACACCACGTAAAATATCTCAGTCGAAGTCCATTGATGTAAACCTGTCACCGAAAGTCAGAAACTTGCCATTGAGGCATGCAAGCTTCAAAGTACTGAAAGGGGTTGTTCCTAAGTCAACTTCTTGGATAATGAGCTGATGTTGACAAGAAGTGACCCATCATAGGAGGGCCTTAATGAATCCCACATCTATGACACGGAATGAAGCAGGTGATTTTGGAGATGAAAACAATCTGACGATACAGTGTTCAGGGTGGCGGTCATGAAAGGAATGAAGCGTGAATGTATTGCAGTGGGTGAGACATAGGTGAATTGTCTGAATGACTTCTCTTGAACATATCGGTGACATTGATGATGGATTGGTAGTGTTAATCCCAAAGATGGATGGTGTGACAGACCAATGGTGATGACTAGTGAACGGAACAACCCAACCCGGCTTGGATGCGGAAGGAAAGTGTCATGTTCAAGAGCGACTTGCTACCAATAAAGTTTATTCAAGTTTTCTTCCCAATTTTCCCCAGTCATTTCTGACCAGTACCTCTTTATTTTTTTCAATCTTGAGGAGGATAACATATTCTTGTTCTATAATCTACCCTTCAGGCGAACCTGTCGCTATATTTTAGCGAGCCTAGCGACATTGAAACTCATCCTCATCCATTTCGACGAGTTTGTCGTTATTCGGTTTTAACGAGTTTAATGACAAAGATAACTCGGTCCTTTTCAATTTTAGAGAGTCTGAAAGGGACGGAAAGGAGACTACAAAGATTCTTTTTCGTCATATAATCCCTTAAGTCTGAAAAAGCATAAAATAATACGAAAGGGATGAATTTTCGATAGTTTTAATGAGTCGAACAAGACAAGCACTCAATATTTTTGTGTAATAATCCGTCAGGTCCAAAAGGATTAAAATCTAGAGGAGGGATACCACTTCCAATGACTTTAATGAGCCAGAGACGCTAATCGCTCGGCAATATTTTCATATTTTATGAGTCAGTTGAAATGAGCTTAAAGGAGACTCGTTTTCGAGGAACGAGTGATGATTTAGGGTAGCAATTGATTCCAAGTAAGGTTTGGAATTTTCCAATCACGACACTGTAACAAGGATGGATAATAGAATTACTCTTCGCAGATGTTCCTCAAAAGGGTAAACAATCAAATGGAGGTGAATGATCAGCTAAAAATAGAGTGGAGGTGATGGCGAGAACACGACCAAGGCTCAAAAGCTGATGATAAGGCATTCACAATGGTTATTTACCGGTTCATTTTTTAAACGAGCTTGAACCCTGCGGTAACACTACTCGCCAGTCGTATAATAAGGATGTCTCATTCAAGATGCTATTTTTATCGAGCTCTCACCTTTTGTAAGCTTTGCCCCGAATCCTTTCTTTATGCAAGCTAGGAAACGACCAGCCTTACGGGTTTAAAAGGTTAGAGTCCTACAAATTTAAAAAATAAATGGTTGCTCTTCGCTTGCATGCAGAAAGGTTTGCATGCCCCCAGGTATAGCGAAAAATTCCTAGGTTACCATAAAATTTCTATCTGCGTTGCGGACAAAATGCTTCCTTGGCGATGTCTATTGAAACAGACAAAGGTGAGTGGCGCAGACGCATTCAACTCACATAACTTTAACGAAGGTATCTTATTCCAGCCTAATCCCATTTTCTTGTGAGGACGGGTGTCTCAGACTAGTCATATATTCCCCACGGAAACCTACTCTATACCCAAGGTTTTCCTACCAAAACAGACCAGGGTTCATGCCCCCTGGGTTTTAGTCATATCCTCCTGAATCACTTGCACTCATCAGGTGGACGGACTAGAGATCGATCAGACATTCCTTGTGCGAAAAGACCATTTAGGGATGGCATTTGACTATTTTCGATGTGTGAACTGGGGAATGACATTTGTTCTATGAGCTTGACCATTCTACCTTCGTGCAGAAAACACATTACTCTAAACAGTGAGGAGACGACGGCTCCCATGCGATAAATATAGTCGCGTCCAAGGAGTAGATTATAATCCAAGGGTCCTTGAACTACCATCACATTCATGTGAACGGTTTTCATTCTCAAAGTAATGGGCACATTTGGAAGGATCACTAATGGTCGATTGGTTCCTTCGTCAAAGCCTGTCAGATTTCTCATTTCAGGCAAAAGCGATGGCGAACCAAGCGCTTTCCAAGAAGTTGAGGAAAGGATACTCACAGAAGCCCCTTCATTAATGATGGTACCAGCCATGACCATTCTGTAAGCTTGTAAAATGATTCGGAATGGTACGCTAGCTGGTAAACAGGATCTGCCTAGTAGATTCCAGTCAAAGGAAATGACTAGGTTGCTTGGAGGTGGGACCGAATAGATGGCCAGATATGACTCTGATGAACTTCCTTCCTGTGATAAAGGCATGGGTAGACTGCCCCCAAGTTCATCAGATTCTGTGTTTAGGAAAAGAATTTGAATGGTGTCGTTCCCTTTCTCTTCAGTGATGGTATCATTCAAAGATGAAAACTTTGAAGGCAAGACCAGGTCAACTTTCGCCTTGACCTTTTCACTTTTGTCTGGTATGGATTTAGAGGGTTCATTTTCAATGATAAACGCTTTGGCTGACCACAATGGCGGGCCAGCCGGATTTTCAACCAATGGTGGACTTGGCAATATCTTTTTATATCCAGGAGGGAGCTGTAGTAGTGAAGCAAGATGGTCATCCAAAACTCTTTTAGCTTCATCAAGGAAGGGACAATGGTGGACGGCGTGATTGCCTTCACACAATTTACAAGGAAATATGGGATTCCATTTATGTCCAAATACTTCACTTTCACTGGTTGATGGTGTGCCTTCAACATGATCATCAGAGGTTGACGACACCGGATTATGCAAATGAGGAGACCAATCCCTTAAGATCTGAGGGATGTAGGGACAATCTCGGTGATAGTGGTCTCCATTGCAAATGACACAAGGAGATTTAGGTTTAGACGATGCGGTGTGAGGATTTTCGCTAGATGACGCTTGGTTTCCCCCTTTCGATTTTGGTTCCTTTTGGTTCCTTTTTCTTCTTTTCCTTTTTCTCTTTTTGCTTCTTCTTCTTCTCAATTACTTGATTTTTAGCTTTACCAGCTTTATCAAGCGAAGAGGAAGGAGGAGAGGGAGAATCAGACGAAGTAGAAGGTTGGTGGGCAACTCTAGCATCATATAGTTGTTGACTTGATTGTTCAGGAATTACGGTATTCTGAACGACAGACGTAGAGAAGAGCCAGACAGGCAAACCAATCGTCAACCCTGGAAGTGACAATGTGGCCATATGGGGTGCACCAACATCTCCCCAAGAGGAGAAAGGACTAGGATTTCCTCCATGGGGAAATCCTTAATTGGTAGACTCCATTTTTCTCAACCTAAAGACCAATGAGAGAATTTGTGATGTTATTACGATTAAAATAAATTTTAGACGCTTTGACACAACTTGTTTTTTCAATTTTAAAGAGTCAAGAAAAAACAAAAGATGACTCTAGTCGCCTTCGATTTTTAGTGAGCCTGAAGTGACAAGTGCTCAGATGGACCTTTTCTTTTAAGGAGTCTGAAAAGGAGAAAAATAGACTTCTCTAAAGATCTAGGCAGAGAGGATTACCAAACCAATCTCAAAACTACAGAATACTTTTTACAGAATGACAGTCAATCTTCCCAAATGCTATGTTCAGTGCATTGCGATCGATAGGGCGGCAGACACGGCTTCCTAAGGATAAAGGATGCAGCCTATTGTGGTCTCCCAATATATACTCGACGGTACATGGGAGCATAAGTCCGTACTGGCACTTTCCGTTTCAAAGTGGAGGAATCACCCAACCAACAATGAAAACAACAGTTACCAGGTTTTACGACACCAGAATACGTCTCTAGCCTAGACCTCTAGATGTTGTGCGTTAGGTTCCAAAGCATTGTTAGATTCATTAAATTTATTTTAAGTTGATCTTGCTTAACAATTTTCCTTTCAGGTTCACCACATAATGCGTATACAATTCCTAAAATGCAGTCTAAGATGATAAACAAACGTTTAATCTTCTTTTGGCAACGAAAATCCTAGCTACTAAGGAAAGAAAGTTAAGAGCCTTTCAACAAAGAGCACAGAGCACACACTAAATGCATTGTCCTAAATCAAACCAAGCAGTCTAAATGCAAATGCACATGCATGTATTTGTTTTCAACCTTCTTAATGTATGAATGATGATAAGAAAGCTATGTGAAAATATGAATTATTTTCAAAGCGACAATAATCAACAATTTTCTTTTCAAAATGAAGTGAAGGTAAGAGAGACACTTTGCGATTTCGAAATGAAAATTGCTTTTTGACACTTTAAAAACTACTAATTCAAATAATATGCAAGAGTAACTCTATAATCGACTATAAAGAACAATGGGATTGTCTTCTATGACTGAAAATGACAACTACGACACTTTCAGATCAAGAAACGACAGTTCGACTATGCTACTTCTTTGCAAAAGAGAACTGAAAATGGCGCACAATACATAAAAACACTTACAATTATTTGCACTATGGAGGCGGAATGATGTAAGAGAAGGGGGTTTTCATAGAGATACACTCACTACAGATAGCAAAACTCCTGAATAGGACTGAAAATAGTGAGGAAAAACCAAAGTCTGAAGGTAAAGTTAACCTTCCCTAACCATCGCACCTGTCACACAGTGAATTCAGTATGCAGTGCACCTACTGCACTTGGGAAGTGCGGTGCATACAAACTTCCTTGAAGGCAGGGTGCGATGGTACCAGTGCGAGACTTTAAACGAGTTTTTACTCACAATTTGCAATTCAGTTCAGGGATTTAGGCCGAGTAAGTGATGTTCAGTATATGTAAATCACAAGGGTTCATCTAAGGAGGTTACTAGAGCCACCACTTAGGGCAGTTAGACTGTTTGTAGATCGATTTTTTAATTCATAAACAAAACCCGGAGATAGACTGAAGCAGCATTGATCTACTTTGCATTTGTATAACAAATGCAGTTTGAAGGCTAGTTGGCTTGGCTTCAGGCTTCGTCTATAAGTTTATAAAAGAAACAAATATAGGCTAACAAACAATCTAGTCGCTCCCCAGTGGAGTCGCCATTTTGCCACCGAGAATAGTGTCCACTCGGATGCTGCTATTCCCACTAACACTGGTAGCTATCTTAGAAACAAACAAGTAAAGTCTACTTTCGCTTTCCTTTATGAAAATAGATAAGAGCGGAACAAAGGAGGCCAACCTTAGTCTTGCACTTGATTTCCTTGTTTGATTCCTCTCCTTCCTGATAGAGCTTTTCCGCTTCTTCTTCATCTGCCCAACTAAAAATCACCTGTGGAATCACAACAACATACTACTATCAAAGAAAAAAGATCTATATTCATAAATAACACAGACCAAATATGTGTTAACCATAAAAATGCATATATAATGAAACACACTAGAATATGGAGGAAAACTGGAATAGCTTTATTAAGATCAAGAGTAGCAAGAGGATTACAACCATATGTCCTGACCCAGCATCATCCTCCAGCAAGAAAGCCCTTCTTCACCTCATTTAAAGCTTAGATCACCCAACACTATGAAGTTACACTGGAAAACCAACAACACCTCTACAAGATACAAGATTCCAACCCCTGGATCTCTGTGATGAGGGATCCATATATAGATGATTGTAGGGAGGAGAGTCATCTCTTGGGGTCTTGATTAGTGTCCCCTCTCTGATAGTTCTTGATTCCACTTGGAGAATGATGATCTCCTACTCATCCCTGGTCGAAAACAGAGAGGCAAGTGTCAAAGGGGAAGCTTCTGGAAGATTTCATGATCTTCCACCTCGCAATTTGTCCCTGCCATTTGTCCATTCCCAACCATCACACCCTATAGAGGGGCCATTCAGTATGCATCACACCCTTTACACTGGGAAGGTGATATGCATCACACCCTCTACACTGGGTTTTCAGTATGGTCCAGTTTTGACCATTTCTGAGCAGTTTTTAGTGGAGAACTTCTGGGAGATGATGTAATCATCTGACCTTGTTCCTTTAGGCAGTGAAGCAACACTTTTAGGGACTTAGGAGCCCTTAGTTTATGGACATTTATGATTGGGTTTGAAGTGCCCAAAAATTTCTATAACACTTAGCCATCCCTATCTGTTCAAGTCTAACAAACTCTAAAAGATCACTCCATTAACCTATGATTTCTTTTCTTGCGCCTCAACCAACTTTCCGTTGTCTTCCTTGCAACTTCTAGTCTCTTCCTTTAAACTCCTCAATGTATCTTCTATATCAGGAGAATTCTAATCTCCTTGTTTCTCAATTGATTTATTTGGAGAGTCATGTGAAATTTTGTCCACCATTTTGCTCACCATCTCTGATCCTCTTCTTCCTACAAACATGCCATGTTAGATATACCAAAGACATACCATAATCAAAGCCATACCTTAATGACATTCAGGGGAGGCTTTCTCATGTGAAAAATAAATCCAAATTAACATGGTACATGTATATACATTATCATATCAATATATAGACGCCATTCATGACAACACTAGCTACATAGAATGACCTCATGCATGAAAACCAAAACTATGACAATGAATGCATAAAAACATGCATCTAGCCCATCTGGTCCAAGTGTTTGAACCATGCTCTGATACCAATCTATAACCACCCCTCCCACATTTACTACATTTCAACATATTTCCAGCATAGACATGAGTTGAGGGCTGCTATGACATGACTCAACCTCCTAAGTGTAGTTAAAAAAGTGGAATCGGCAAATTGAAACTTTAATGACCTCCCTTAGGACCTACATGACCCCCAAGAGTTAAACAACCACTCCGGGTGCCCAAAACCTAAGCTAACCTTCCTTTTTAGTTATTTGGGTTCCCAATCGCTTGCATAAAAATGCAATAAAATGGTTGAAACCCTCTAGTCGCATGGATAACCATGCCTTCCAATGATTGTAGTCCACATTTCCCAATTCTTAGCATGTGACTCTGGAACCTGAGCCGCTTTTTCAAGGCTAGTCTCTAAAGCACTACCCAAAACTTGATATGACTTTCTATAATAATGAATGACTTCAATACAAATCCATTAATATAAAACTTGATCAAGAACTTGAGCTAGCCAGGCCTAACCATGAGAGTCATTTCATCAAACATATAGTGAACTTGAAATATACAGGTCATGAATGCATATTTGAACATAGGGGTTTGATACTTATCTTATAATCATCAAGAATGCCTAATTCCATCTCACAATTGCTCCAATAACATCTATTATGTCATACATTCAACAACCATTCACTTACCGATCAAAACATGATAATAGCCATAACTAGAATCTGTCATAAAACCATGCTTATAACCAACATATAACCAGAATAATAACAATGATAAAACAACCATCAAAGCCACATCATAACAAGTACATTTACTCATAAAATAAAATAGGAAAAGAGCTCTTATTAACATATGTATAATCTAACTAAGTCAAGGACTTCCACATACCACTCAACCATAGATTAGGCTTAACCAAATGTTTCTTTTATCCAATCACCCATGTGTCATATTCCAAGCATGAATGTGGGATCTCATGGGATAACCAAAAAATAAAAAACTAAGGGAATCTAGAGGTTAAACCACCTCCACCCTCATACTTCCATGATCTCACCTAAACCAATCTTAAGATCACAAAACCAAACCAAGCTTGGATGCCTCATAATTCCTTCATGATCCCTTGAGGAATTTTCCTATCTCCACCCACCTTTTGATGGATTCCAGTAGAAAACCATCTCCACCCCCAACCCTTAGGATTTTCCTAAGACCACTTCACCCAGATCCAAAACCTTTCGAAAATCCAAATCTCAACCAAGAATGAATCCCATCATACCATGGCTATCTGTAAATGGCAAGGCAAGGCTAAAACCACTATCAAAATAGGAAAAAATCATTCCAATGAAAATGAATGAACCAAATATGCAAATTAATGCACCATGCATTCACACTTCAGTTAGAAAATCACACATGCAACATATTACCTACAAGTCCTCCTACTGAAGTTTCTTGATCCAATCCTTCCTTGCTTTTCCTTTGATTTCCTTGTCCTTTCTTTGTTTTCCTTTGCTATCATTTTCTTTCTTTTGCTTCCTCCTCTTGGTGCTCTTTCTCTCTTTGATGCTAATTCCAAATCCAAACTAACAAAAGTAACCAAAATGATGATCTAATGCCTTTTTATTATTGATGCCTCTAATTTCTTCATTTTCCCTGTATTTTCCTCCGATTTCCTCCTTATGCAAACCTGTAACCTTTCATATCCCTTTTCTCCTACTTTCATTTATTTTAATAAATCAATGCCAATAATTGACACTTTTCCTTTCCAAATCCTTTTCCAATGCCTTTCCCAATTTCCTTAGCCATAATGAACAACAAGTGATGCCCACTACGATATTTTTCCCAACATTCAGATTAGAATAAGTGTCCTATGACCTTGGTCTTATTTTTCCTTTATTAACTTTATTACATGAACTTTTAACCTGGGGCTGTTACAAACCCCTCCCCCTTGGGGGAACACCATCCTTGGTGTTTTATGACACCTATAACCACCAAGACCACTGAAACCAAAACATACTACCCATGGAACTGTATAAGTTATCTCAATACAGTATTTACAATGAACAAACTCCTCAAAAGTAAAACCATCATGAAAAACATGAAAACATAAAAATCAAATCACTTATTGGAGCTGTATAACACAACTCATTGTCATATTTACAATAACCACCATACATAATATATACATATACCAAAAACTCATTTTCCTTCACCGATAAATAATGAAGGATGCATAGCCCACATATGATCGTCCATCTCACATGCAACTTCATCGGGCCCAAAGTGCCTCCATTGCACTTTAACTTTCTCAATTACTTTGTTTTGGAGAATGACTTCTTTCCATTGTATTATGCACTAAATTTCCAGATGGAATTATCCTTCTAGTTCCACCTGCAATATAGACCAATCTATCACATTATCAACATCTTTAACATATTTTTTAAGCAATGAAACATGGAAAACATAATGGGCTTTCATTTTCATAGGAAGTGCAAGTTTGTTTCCCACTAGTCTAATCCTCTCAAGGATCGTGAAAGGCCTGCAATATTGAGGTGCCAACTTGCCACATGATCCAATCCTCAAGAATATCTTCTTGGGCTTGATGCATAAGTGCACATGCTCCCTAACCTGAAACTCCTTAAGTGCCATGTGTTGACCTACATAACTCTTTTGTTTATCATATTCTTGAGCCTTCAAAATGTCTTCAAAATGTCATCCACCTTCATCTTTATCGTCACCATTTCACTCACATGCCACAACTCCATAACCATATAACCTTTCATTAGCCTCCATTTTCATGATCATATGGGGTTACAATTGCATTTTCCAAAATTTAATGGTTTCTAGTATTATAAGTGAATTAATGGTTAAAAAATAGAAAAATGATATATACTTGCTAATACCTAAAAGTGGCTTGTGTTTCATGACATGTGTAGGTCATTTGGAAGCTTCCAAAGCACCCTTATGTGGCCTCCAATGCTAAAATTCGAATTCCCTTGAAGATATGGAAGGATATTTGGATAAAGGTCAAAGAGGATATGTGTCTCATCATTAGCTATTTAGGTTGTAACTATATGATATTTTTATGGATCTAGGGAGAGAATAGTGGATTTCCATTAATGGGGTAGCTTCTTATGTTCTTGTATAAATAGGAGAGCCTTCTCCTTTCAAAAGGCATGTGTAAAGTTTGGGAAATGCTCATGTTTTGAATATAGAATTTGGATTTGGAACCATGCTCATGAGTGATGTTCACTTTGATTTGGTTATGCTTGCATTTGGAGCCTCTCAACTTTCCATCTCTCATGCTTTTGGATTGGTCACCTAATGTGTGTGAGATGTTAAGATTTCTTGTTCACTTTGCTTTCATTTCATTTGTGTAGTTAATATTGTGTTTCTTTTGAGTTTCATCGATTTCAATTAATTCCTTGTTACCATTATAATTTCATTTCTGAAAAGAGTAGTGTGATTTTGGTTTAAAATTTAATTTTCGTACAAAAGGACCACCCAGGATTTAAGTTAAATTCTCTTTCTATCAAATTATGAATCACAACTAAAAATCATCTGTTTTCATTTCTTGAATTTTTTCTTGAACTCCAGTTTATGATTTGATGCAATGGTAATGTTGTTGGAGTAGAAATGTGAGGAAGGACAACCAGGACCTCCTAAGTTAGGAGCCTCTTCTCTTGCTTTCTACACATCACAAATTGCTTATCTTTAGTTTCTCTTCTTGAGGAAAATATTTTTGGGAAGGACAACGAGGACCTCCTAAGTTAGGAGCCGCTTCCTTCACTTACTGCATCTTGAATCAAAGACTTTTTTTTTAGTTTCTTTAAATTGAGAACTTATTTGATTTCGTAGTTAGATTAATCTAAATTGAAAGATAATTTCTAGCATATATAGTGCACGCATACTTCCAAGTTTTACGAAACCCCTAGGTTGATAATTAAATGATAGGTAATTAATTTGCCTCAACATTTTGGTGTCGTTTCCGGGGAAGTGTGCATAGGAACTAGCTTTCAATCTAAAGTTCATTTTCGACTTTTTCATTCATTGATGCATAGTTAAAACATGTAAATGCATAAATAATTTAGCTGCATACATTTTGATCATTTTTGTAGAATAAAATTTTCGATACTAAACCATATATGCACAAAAGATCTAGAAAGCAGATCAAACATTCTTTGGAGTGCAAGGACTATATCAAAGAATGGTTTCATCAAGTGACTATGTCACAAAATTCATTCATCTTTCAACCTATCTTTGCACTAAATCCAAAGATGAAAATAATTTATCATGTCCTCATACACAATCAGGTACATTTTGTAAATTTGTATATGAGCATTTTAGAAATTCTAATCCGTAAATGGCTCCATTGGAAATATCCATACACTTAAAATATAAAAAATAAACTTTCAAGTAGGATAAACTAGGAGAATAAAATCAAGCTTGCTTGCATTTTTTAAAGTTTTTTTTAAGACTACAATTTTCAGATTTTATTTATTTTCCTGCATTCTTTTTTTTTTAGTGGCACAATAAGAACAATCATTCGCCAACCTGATAGAAATATTTTCAATAAAAAATTCATGTTTACAAAGAAGGAAAATGTGAAATTTTGAAATGAAAAATCAATTCTTTTCACTCTGTTCTAATTTCTAGATTTTAATGTGTAAAAGAAATCTCAGAAAATTGATAAGTAGGTTCTCGTGCGACCTGGAAGAAAAAAAATTCAATGTGTTAGCTTAAAATCAAAAATCAAAATTCATCATAAAAGAAAAGAAAAAAAAATCTTTGAATTTGATCTAATTTGTTGCATATCTAGAGCATCAATGATTCACATGATTCTCATTCTGATTCATTCTTGCGAAGCTGCAGAAATGGCTCATTTCTATAGTTGAGCCTGATTTGATTCACATCACGTGCATCCATCATGATCCAACTCCTGGAGAAGTTTATCCTATAAGAATTATGGCTGGAAAAAATATTGAACTTATCAGCGACCGTCCACTTACGACCATGTTGAAAGAATTCAAATAGTTGAAGAAAGAATATCCTAATAGGATTCTCATTACTTCCATTAAGTGGGAGTGTGATATAGATACTTGGTAGGAGATTATGTAATGAGTAGAAGAAATTGGAGTTGATGCTATGCCTAGTAAGGTAACAGAGAGCACAAAGTGGATAGTAGAATAGCAATGGTCCATCATCGTTAAAACAAGCAATCCATCTTGAGTTAATAGCAACTACTACCATTATCCAGATCTTTCCCAATTAAGCATGTGTGAAGGCTACTAAGCTTGGTTTATTATTCATTCGTTATCCAATGTAAAAAGTAGCATCTTTCGTCTGAGGATGGTTTCGATAAACCCCAGCTACTAAAGGTTTATCCTGGATTGAGCACGACATTCATACGCATCGGTGATAGAGCCTTAGGGAATTCCTTTCTTGCAATTCTTGTAAGTCTCCCCATCATAGGCCATTATAGTACATGTGAGGAAACAGCGTATCAGCCTCAATAACTCGTTGTCATCAATATGCTTCTTCAGTAGATTCAATAATAGTTCATGAAGTACTAGTCAAAACAATGGCGTACATTTGTGTGAATTATACAATTCATGCCCTGTCATCGTTGGACCAATAAGAATAGTGAATGAACACTTTGATAATGATGAAAGCCATAGTAAAATAGTAGAAAGACTGGCTTGAAGATGTCCTCTAATGCAAAAATAATGGATCGGTGAAGCACTCTATATATGGGAGAAGGGATAGTTATGTTCCTTTTCTTCGTAGACCGAGGTTTAGGAACAAAAATATGTATCATATAGGTGAAAACTAGAAGGACCCATCTAACAAAAAAGAAAAAACATGATATGTAAGCCAATCTTAACACATTACGACCTAAACCTTATGTAGAGGGTTATTCAACCTCGGGTGGATATTCTTCAAAAGTTGTGCATCCAATTGCTCTTGCAAAAATAATGTCTATTGCATAGATGATGAAGTCCAAGTTTCTTGATCTAATATTATCACTTTCTAGCATAGGAGGATTTGAAAATGGAGGTCATGCTGCTGAGATTATACTTCTTGGAACAAACATTGTTTAGGTCTGCACTGGGGTCAATCTTCCACAATTTAGAATCAAAAGAGGACCAACTGCAGAGTGTGTGTGTGTCTATTTAATGCAGAAGGAAATCACACCATGCATCCAAATGTTTATCTAGATGGTCCTGTTTGCATTTCTATTCTTCATGCACCCGAGGATAATCCAAATGGATATGATTTTGCTAGAAGCCGGACTTACCTGTGCAGGCTTCCTCTCATCCTCATCCATGCTTGGCGGTGGACATGAAAGATCCAACAACTCTATTTAGAAAATCTTTAAGATAAATTCAGCTAGATGTTGCCTGTAGGCGCAGATTTCTCTCAAATTGTGTAGTCCAGATGTCATAGTTGCCAAATTCATACAATGAACTGAGCCTATGGAAAATAAAAAAAATATATAGAATCTTGAAGGCAAAGTTCTGGCAAAGAGGTAGATTTCTGCGCACCAAATTAATGTTATCGGTGTGCTAATGCGGTCGCCTATCCATATACATGGAAAGATGCGTGATTCAAAGTTTCCCAGTCATATATTCAACATGGCAAGTGTGCTCGTTTTAATGATTCTTCATCTGTGTTTGCAAGCTTTGTTAGATATATATATATTGGAGATTCTATGACTGTTTTCTTGTAGGCTTGACAACCATAAGGATTCCATTCCTACCAATATCTTGAAGCAAGGACCGAACTCTAACACTATTTACTATGCATATTATCTATGCTGAACTGAACTCTATCTCTATTTACTATTCATATATTCCATATCATTTCAGCAAGTGGTATCAAAGCATACAGAGAGCATGGTAGACTTAAATCAAAGTAGATATAACTATTTTTCTTAAGAGTTTATTTGTTTTGAACCATCTATAACCAATGCATACCATTGTGTGGAAGATTAGATCAGCACTACATATAATAATTTGCATGAAAATCGATCGAGTAACCAGGCCCTCTACAACATCTGCACACGTCAATTCCAAAGTATGTAGTCATATTTCTTCTATTTTGGAGGTATAATCTATGGATATGGAAGATGGAAATGAATTTTCAATCAATTTGGCACTTTCTATATCTGATAAAGAACAAATTAGAAGAGTGTTAGTGACTTCAAAAGACATTTTTGCATGGTTATATGTAAACCTCAAAGTTCATGAAATTTTAGCTAATATTGCATGCAAAAGCACAAAGGTAGTACACAATAGATCAAGCTCTAGCAATATTAGCAATCCACCTATTAAGATTATGCCATCAGATCTTATCATGGGCAAATGAATGGTTTGCGAACGCTGAAAGTTACAAAGGAAAGTTGATTTTGCACCAGGTTATCTCAAACCTAAAAGTTTGTTCTCTAGCGTGAAATGTGGAGTTTTTGGATGGTGATATCAACAACTCAAGACAAGAAAAAATTTCATCTCTCTTGAAGGCTACAAGCAACCTTTTCCCAGCAGTAAATTTCAATAGACTGCTGAGGTGATCGACAAAAAGCTCACTATCTGTAATTATTACATGAGGCACGCCAAATGTAATAATTTTAAGGATCCTAAAATACTGGATGCAGGTATGAAAACAAGCACTTTTCATATTTTTTGTTCTCAATTTGTTTAAGAACTTAGGATGGGCACTCAATTTTAAAATGTATTCATGGTGCCAACAAAATCTTTTGAGGAATAATAAGTTTCAATGCATATGGAAAGAGAACATTTTATGGATGATCTGTGATTTCTTCTCAACATATAGTTAAGGGTTCTTTGATTTATTTTCAGATCAAAAAAGACACCTCTTCCAATGTTGTTTTTAGGCCCTACTCATGTCGATTTGGACTGGAATGTTGCACTAGTTTATCCCCACATGTATGGGTTCTATGTTTAACAAGGAGGGTGCACCACTTTAGAGTTGTTTGGAAGAAAATGAGGCACACCATTAAAGGTCGATTTTCATGTTGGATATGTGAAAAAGTTGTGTTACCTCCAAAAGATCTTGGATGCTCCATATGGAGGAATATTTGTCATGTCTGTCAGTTATTATTGGCAGGTGAGTGCACATATCTGAGAGCATATTTGAAGGAGTTACTGACAATAGCTAAAGCACACTTCTCAACAAAATTCATGTTGGTTGTGGGAGCTATTCTAGGCATGCTTTTTAAGTAGATTCATATCTGTCAGACCTAAAGAATAGCTTGTGGTCACAACTATCCTTTGTTGCCATCTTTAGAGCTATCTTGTGCTAATTTTAGCAGATGGAGGCTACACCTATTGAGAAATTTAACATGATCAGTAGCAACACTGCCTTCAGTTATTTTAAGTATGTTTCATACATGTATGCCAACAAGAATGGCTATGAAATCAAGCACTTTTCATGGTCAAAATTTATCATTGGGTTTATCTAATGTTATGTTTTCAAGCATGATGTAGGGAAGAAGAAGAACTATAAGGGGCACTTTATCTTCAAGGATGATTGATGAATTTTAGACCGAATATTGTTTTGAAGAAATCATTAAGCATTCAAAAAATAATATTTCTTTATCTTTATGAAATGTTATGGTTCAAACATAAATTGAGGAAATTGTGCATTTTGTCAATTTTTTTAGAAATTGGATTTATTATCGCAATTGTGAAATTGGAATAACCATAATAATTTGAAATGAAGACACATCATGAACATGTTTTACTAACATTAATTATGAAAAAAATTTGCGTATGTACCGAGATAAATTAATCACTTCTCTTTGAAAACACTTACGTTTTATTGCAATATTAGTTCCATGCTTGTTTTTAGGTTCCAGGACAATTGGATAATTGAAGGAAGCCAATTTATGCATGATTGGTTTTCTATGACCAATTTCAAGAAACATGAACCACTTAAATCCATTTCTATCATCCATATATGCCATCATTTTTTCCTCTCCAAACTCACAAACTATTCAAGCATTTTCGCTAAGCATCATCGTCACCATTTTTCTTGCAAATGCCACATGTTTCCTTTACATTTTCCATTCACATTTTCCATAATTTCCATTTATTTTCATTAACTTATTAATAAAAAAATTCAACTCGCTTACATGCTGATTTATCCTTTTGATTTCCATTCACGTGTTTACCCTCTTGTCATTTTCCTTTCTATTAAATAAATCCCACTCGATTCAAATTTTCCATCTATGGTCCTTCAAAATCATTATTTCATACTCATGTTAGATGATGGGGGATTCATTAATGCCCCCCTTCTAACAAGTATTGGCCTATTGAGATCAACACATTACCTAGGTTCAAGGCTAGAGTCCTTATTAGTACCTTGAGGCTTGTATGCATTAATGAAAGTTCCTCTCACTAACAATCATTGGAATACATCAATTTCCCTTAATCGTTGGATCTTACAAATGGCTTGACATCAGATCATCTATTTGCACTTCGCAAGATGTACTTAGGTACCTTGGAACTCGTTGACATTAATGGCGAGTTTGCCTCGCATTGGTTAAGGACATTCATTAATGGTCGGTAATCCAATGACTTCTCTTCATGCTTGACAACAACACATTTATTCGCATGATTAGAATTGTACCATCAGGTTTTGTGGCAGGTGAAGACTATATCGCTTCAATATTTTGTAGTAGATACAACAGATTTAGTAGCAGAAATAAAGAATCCACTTTCATGACCTCATCCACCATTTATGCAACCAAGAAGAAGATGAAATTCTACATTCTATTCCATGATCCAACAACAACCAAAACTTCTCTACATATGCACAGTTTTTCCACTTCTTAGGTAAGTAAAGGTATGTTCTTTTCTATGTTTTAATCATAGAATTCCTTGAATATTGAAATTATAATTTTTTGAAAATACTTCCCCATATTTCCTTTCTCATTTGAAAAAAAACCAAAAATACCTTTAGTTGGGGAGGAAAGGGACATCCATTTATGATCATTCTTCATATCACTTCATTGCATTTCACTTCATTTCATCCTAACATACTTGTCCTAATCAATTATGATTGCATTATGGTTCAAAATTGATATGATTTGCAAATAACAACTAAATGACGAGCATATTATATGGTTGATTTAAAGATGCATTCTTAATATGTTCAATGAACCTTTGTTACAACAAAAGGAAACAAGGTAATGATACACAAGAACCAATACCAATTAAAATTTGGTTGTCACACAAGAACCAACCAAACATATTGCAATTAAATGTATGACAAGGAATACTTCACAAAAATAAATAAATAAATAAAATAAAAATAAAAATGAAATTGTCAAATATTATCAAATGCAAAGTCTAAGAACAATTGATATAAGAAAATCTCATTCAAAAGAAAATAATTATTAAGAAATGCATTAGATTGCATGAGGACATGCAATAACTTTAGTTGGGGGGTATGTTGAGCCTTCAAAATGTCTTCAAGATGTCATCCACTTTCACCTTTATTGCCACCATTTCACTCACATGTTGCAACTCCATAACCATGTAACCTTTAGTTAGCCTCCATTTTCATGATCATATGGGGTTACATTTGTGATTTCCAAAAGTTTATGATTTCTAGTATTATAAGTAAATTAATGGTTAAAAATTAGAAAAATGACATATACTTGCTAATACCTAAAAGTGACTTGAGTTTCTTGACATGTGTAGGTCATTTGGAAGCTTTCAAAGCACCCTATGTGGCCTCCAATGCTCAAACTCGAATTCCCTTGAAGGTATGAAAGGAGATTTGGATAAAGGTCAAAGAGGATATGTGTCTCATCATTAGCTATTTAGGTTGTAACTATATGAGATTTTTATGGATATAGGGAGAGAATAGTGGATCTCCATTAATGGGGTAGCTTCTTATGTTCTTGTATAAATAGGAGATCCTTCTCCTTTCAAAAGGCATATGTAAAGTTTGGGAAATTCTCATGTTATGAATATAGAATTTGGATTTGGTACCATGCTCATGAGTGGTGTTCACTTTGATTTGGTTATGCTTGCATTTGGAGCCTCTCAACTTTCCATATCTCATGCTTTTGGATTGGCCACCTAATATGTGTGAGATGTTAAGATTGCTTGTTCACTTTGCTTTCATTTCATTTGTTTAATTAAGATTGTGTTTCTTTGAGTTTCATAGATTTGAATTAATTCTATGTTACCATTATAATTTCATTTCTAAAAAGAGTGGTGTGATTTTGGTTTAAAATCTAATTTTCATAGAAAGGACAACCAAGGATTTAAGTTAAATTATCTTTGTATCAAATTATGAATCACAACTAAAAATCATTCATTTTCATTTCTTGAATTGTTTCCTAAATTCCAGTTTATGATTTGATGCAATGGTAATGTTGTTGGAGTATAACTGTGAGGAAGACAACTAGGACCTCCTAAGTTAGGAGCCTCTTCTCTTTATTTCTACACATCAAAAACTGGTGCTCTTTAGTTTCTCTTCTTGAGGACAGTATTATGGGGAAGAACAACCAAGACCTCCTAAGTTAGGAGCCTCTTGCTTCACTTACTGCATCTTGAATCAAAGATTTTTTTTTTTTTTTAGTTTCTTTAAATTGAGAACTTATTTGATTTCATAGTTAGATTAATCTAAAATAAAAGTTAATTTCTATCATATATAGTGCATGCACACTTCGCAAGTTTTGCGAAACCCCCAGGTTGACAATTAAATGATAGGTAATTAATTTGCCTCAACACCTGTGCTACCTTTAGATTTTGCTTGATAACCTACATTTCCTATTTCATCTCTGCCAACATATCTAGTGCAGCGAGTAGCATGTTCACTGGATCACTCTAACTTCTGAGAGAATTACAACTCTGCCCAAAGAGTGCCTTAGACTCATCCTCAATGACTCCTAATAACCATTATTGTAGGAAAACTCCACTAGTAGAAGATACTCCTCCCAACTCCTCTATTGGTGCATGACATATATCCTCAACCTATCCTCTAGTATCCTATTGACCCTCTCTGTCTATCCATATGTCCTTGGATGATAATTTGTACTGAAGGCCAAATCTATACCCAAACCTACAAAACTCTCTTTCCAAAATGGGAAGTGGACTTGGAATCTCTATATGATATGATCTTCTTAGGAATACCAGGCAATATCATTTTCTCCCTGATGAATATCTATGCTACCTCACTAGATGAATTAATAGTCTTCACTGGAATGAAGTGATCTACCTTACACAACATATCAACCACAAACATGATGGAATTATGCTGCTTTGACGTCCTCGACAAACCTGTAATGAAATACATGGAAATGACCTCCCATTCCCACTCTGGAATCATAATAGGCTGTAAGAAACCAATAGAGTGCTTACACTCAACTTTCACTTGTTGAAATTCCATACATCTAGCAACAAACTCTCCCACATCCTTATTCAAATTCAGCCAATTGTGGAACTTCTTCACATTTTTCAACGTCTTTTGATATCCCAAGTGACTTAAATATGGCTTGACATGAAACTCCCTTAAGATAATATTATATAATTCATTATTATCTGACACATAGATCCTATCCCTAAATCTCACCAAGCCATCTCTCGTGAGATGATAATACATCCTGTTCACCTATACCATGTTGTAACCTATGATTAAGTTGCTAATACATATCACCATGTTATCTTGCCTATAAGAGCGCTCCTACAAATATATCCCATAAAATATTACCGCTGCAACATGGTTTACCTACATTCTCCTACTAAGAGCATCTACAACCATGTTCTCCTTTTCTTTAATGTATCTGATCTCAAAGTAAAATTCACCAAGGGTAGCCAACCATCTAGCTTGTTGAGAAATGGAAACATGAAATTCGAGTTTAATTTTTCCTTGAATTAAACTCTGAATTAAATTCGAATTCTATTCTCATAGCAGCTTAAAATTAGTTAATTAAGTGTATTAAGCTTACTTAACTTAGGAAATTCGAGTTGGAAGTCTTTCTGTCGTCATGTGTATGTTCTCCTTACTTTGTAGGAGTCTAGTATGAGTTAATTGTGAGCTGTAAAATAGAATACTCGGTTTCCAGAGTCAGTTTAGTTAAATTAGTTCTCAAACTGATTCAAAGAACTAATAGTGAGTTAATTGTAAGTGGTGTCACTAATGAAATCCACTAGTGCTACTCTAGGTAACTGAATATTTACTTGTCAGAAACTCATGCATGTCAATTCTGAGAAAGACCCATTTGAGACTAGAGTGTAGGGACAATGTGTTGTTTGTTTTATATTTTTATAAGTTGCACTGATAGTGCATGCATTCAGGAACTGACCCTTGAGGGATTGTGAAATTTTTATAGGCTTTATTTCCCTTCACATAAAAGCTATCCTCCAAGGAATTATGCATTGGGATAGAGACTTGAAGATCTTGTGAAGAGGCTAAGATTTGGCCTTGAGCTTTCTTATGAGTTGGAGATTGAATTTTCTGAGTGTTGGGACTATTTGATAGAGAACAAGCATTGTAATTTCATCTTGATTTCCAGATTAATACAAAACAGATAGTGGGGTTTTGAGTTGTGGCTTTCCCCATATATTTATTGTGTTATGTGCCTTTGATTCTCTTCCTCTATTGATTCTTGTTTTTCTAATGTTTATGGGCTTCCACTGTAAAGAGTAGAAGTAGATTCTTATCTCTTTCTTTAGCAAATTGCATTAGCTTTTGAATCTACGGGATTTTTTACATGGTATCGGAGCTAAGAATAGTACACTAGAGGATATTTCAATTTTTTTAGTTTCTAGGTTACAAGTGAAAGTCAAATTTGTAATACATACTTCAGGATCGATAGATGGCATTCTGTGGGTTGAGGCTTGAGTACGCCTTGGAGTGCAACTCAAATTTCATAGCCTACAGGGATAAGATGGAGGTTGTGCTAAAGGACAATGGCTTGAAGGAATTTTTTGAACAAGAAATTCATGAGCCAGCAGCTACTAATGCATAGAACTTGGCCGATTGGAAGAAATGTGTGGCGAAGGCAAGGTGGATAATCCTTGAGGGAGTTTGAGATCATACTATCTCGAGTCTCCATGGAAAGGAAACCCCGCATGCTATGTGGAAAACATTAACAGAGTTGTATCAGAATAACAGTGATCAAAGGAAGTTGGAACTGAAGAATAAACTTCATAAAATCAAGATGGAGAAAGACAAGACAATTCTGAATTACTTGACCAAGTTCACTCAATGTTGGGATGAACTTGGAAGTGTTGGAATCAAGGTTTCCGAGTAGGATATGGTGAGCCTTGCTCTTCTTGGACTCCCAAAGAGTTGGCATAGTTATCAGGACTTTGTCAATGGTTGGGAGAAGCTACCATATTGGGAATGACTAAGGTTGGATTTGATGTGGGTAGAGATCAGGAGGAACACCAGGGATGGCTCTTCATCAAACATTGATGATGAAGAGAATTGTGCCTTAGTTATCAAGGAGAGAAAGAGGAAAGGTAAAATTTCCCATTCCAAATCAGATTCTTATCATGTAGGTAAGAAGAAGGACATGACAAAAGTTAAATGCTTGCATTGTCACAATATGGGTCGCTTTTTTACAAATTTTCCATTAAAGAAGTCCAAGGAGAAGTCCTCAAGAGGAGTGGTGGGTGAGGCTTTGGCCTCACAATTCAAATTGGAATTTTCCCTCATTGCATGCATAATTTCTTCAATGATGGGAAGTGTCTGGTACTTAGATAGTGGAGCTTCATTCCACATGACTAGCGACCAAGATTTATTCCGTGAACTGGAGGAGAAACATCTCAAGATGCATATCAAGATGGATGATGATGGTAAGTATAGTTTTACGAGTGTGGGCACTATTATTTTTCAAAGGGAGCATGCAGCTCCACTCACCTTGAACACTATTATGCATGTACCTAGACTGACGAAGAACTTAGTATCCATTTCCATGCTTGAGGATAGAGGCTATCCTGGTGATATTTTAGAAAGGAAAGACGTTCCTTCGACACATAGCCATGGGTCAAGTAAAGAAGGTAGGGATTCAAGTTCAGAATATTTATAAGATAGAGGTAGAGGATTGTATTGCTTTTAGTTCAAAAGTGGAAACTATGTTGAACCAAGATATCGGCGAGTTGTGGCATAGGCAATTGGGCACTTGCATCATGGGGCATTAAAGATATTGCAGCAAATCTCTACTAGTCTTCCCAAAGGTACGCTTGAGAAAGTTGATACATGAAAGGGTTGTACTTTGAGAAAATACACTAAGTCTTCCTTTGGAGATAGAGACAGTCAAGCATGGTCTATTCTAGAGAGAGTCCATTTAGATGTGTGTGGACCATTCTTGACAACATCCACGGCAAAGCACATGTATTATGTTATATTTTTTTATGACTATTCTTGTAAAAGTTGGGTATTTTTTATGCACAAAAAGGATCAAACTTTAACAAGGTTTTGTGTATTAAAAGAATTGGTAGAGAAAGAGTCTAGAAAGAAGTTTAAATATCTACAAAGTGATAATTATGGTGAGCATGTCTCCAATGAGTTTAAGAACTTATGTGCAGTGGAAGGGATTAAATGAGAGTTAACGACACCCCATAACCCTCAACACAATGGGGTTGCCGAGAGGAAGAACATGAGCATAGTAGGGGAAGTAAGGGAAATGTTGCATGACGAGGGCCTACCACTAAACTTGTGGGATGAGACATGCAACATAGTGGTGTATGTTTAGAACCATATCCCACATCAGATACTTGAGATGAAGACACAATAGGAGGCTTATTCTAGTAAGAGGCCAGATGTTGGTCATTTCAGGATTTTTGGGTCATCGGTTTATTACCATGTGACCAAAGATGCACAGAAGAAGCTTGAGCCAACAAAAGAGTTGGGGATATTTGCGAGGTACAATGATACACCCCACTACTATCAGGTGTACATGCCGACCAGTCGAATGATAGTGGTTCGCAGGGATATCAGGTTCAATGATGAGAAGGCCATGCAAGTATCCCTTGAGAGGGAGCTTGAGCTACATGCAGATGAGGAGATTTTGGCTCCTAAAGTTGAGGGACCTCAAATTTATGTGGAGCAGCCACATGCAGAGGTTCAGAGAGAGGATGCATCCACTCAAGAAGATTCTTCTAGAGAGGGAATAAAGTTCACTAGAGAGGCTGACAGATTGTTGGATGATGCACGCAAGAATGTGGGAGCACCCTCTTCTCAGCGCAGATAGAGGAGGTCACCAGAGAGTTACATTGGATACATGGCACTTATGGGTTCATGTGTTGTGATAGAGCCATCTTCCTTTCAGGAAGTAGTGCAACAGTCGGTTTGGGTTGATGCGATGGTAGAGGAGTATGACTCCATAGTTTGAAACAGTGTTTGGGATATGGTCCCAAGACTAGAGGACAAGTTAGTTGTGATCTCTCGTTGGCTTTACAAGGTAAAGAAAGCTGTAGATGGTAGTGTGGAGAAGCATAATTCCATATTTGTGTTCCATGGCTTTTCACAGGTAGAGGGGATTGACTATGATGAGACCTTTTCTCCTATTGCAAGGTACTCATCAATTAGATCTATTTTGGCACTATTAGCACAGATGGGTTCGAAGATCCATCAGATGGATGTAAAGCCTACCTTCCTCAATGGCATGATTGATGAAGAGGTGTACATAGAGAAACCCAAAGGTTTTGAAACCTTGGACCATGACTCAAATGTGTGTCGAATCAAGAGAGCATTGTATGGGCTGAAGCAAGCATCCTATGGTTGGTACACCACGATAGGTAGCTACTTCACTGGGTTGGGCTTCACAAAGAGTGAAGTGGATGTGAACTTGTATCACATAGTGGTGGAAGGTAACCTATTGATCATTGTAATTTATGTAGATGATCTCATACTGACAGGTGACTCATCAAATCTTGCAATGAGGACCTTGCAAGAGATTTTGATATGGAAGACATGGGGCTCATGCATTACTTTCTTGGCATGGAGGTATGGCAGGGAGATGTGGAGATGTTTGTATCTTAGGGCAAGTATGCCAACGAGATACTCAGGACATTCCACATGGAGAGCAGTAAACCCATGGAGACTCCTCTAGCTGGTAATTGGACGAAGGAGGATGATACTTCACGGGAAGTAGTGGAAGCTATGGTTTACAAGAAGCTTGTGGGTTCACTCATGTACTTGGTGTTACACTGAAATTTGTCACCATGGCTATCTGCAGTTAATATGGCTCCATCAATAGTCATATTATCCTCCTTGTCAAGCCTCATACCTCTACTCCTCATGTCAAACTTCAAAAAGAGAGAAAGTCACTTAAAAACATGTTTATCTTTGGGTACGCAGGTTTTCTCTACCTTGCCTGCGTGTACGCATTCCAAACACACTGTACCTGCATACCTGTACGCTCTGTAAGCCAAAGGATGGATGCATACCCCTGTAAAGGTCAAAAGGCACAAGTTTCATCTTTAAAAAGTTACTTGTGGTCACTTCTAAAGCCTTCTAGAAGAGTGTTTGACGTGTATTGAGCGCCTCCAGATGGTTCATGCATCCCTATGATAGAGGAACTTATCCCATCAAGAGAGGAGCTACCCCATCCAAAAGAGGGAGTATCCCATTGATGTTGGAAATGAATAACTTCCTCTAGAATACTATAAATACAGGCATTGGGCCAGAGGAGGGGAGGTTGAAAGCTGAGCATTCCAAAGGGTAAATGCTGGTGGAATTAGGACTTCCATTGTTAACTTGTGAGGAGAGATTACCATCCTTTCTTGTTGCCATATTGGGAGTGGGTGAGCTTGTCAAAGTAGAGGAAATCTCTTGTTGGAACCTGGGAGGAGCTTGCACAACACCAAGGCTCAGGTTGTAATGGTTCCTTTTTTGTTTCCTTAATACAAATAAGTCCATTCTTCTCAATGATTTGTTGTTAATGAATTATTTCATGTACTCCTTGGTCTATGTGATGAATATGCTTTGTTTTATGAAATATTCAGGTGTTATGTAATCGTTCGACTTGTTAGTGTATGCAGGTCTTAAAGTGGAAGAGGAGCTCATCTAGATCAGCAAGGCTGGACTGCTACAACAAGCTTTGGATTTGAGGTAGGATCGAACAACACTTGGTTTCTCATAGAATGATGTATATTTAGAGAAGGATTGCTCTTGTTTGTCTTGTTTGTCACTAGAGAGTCTTAGACTCCTAGGGAGGTTAGGTTTGTCCGCAAAAATAACTCTTTCCGCATGACAAATTGGCGACTCCATTGGGGAATCCATTGATGTGATTGATTTTTCCTTTGAGCATTACTTTGATCTGAAAAGAGACTTGTTTCTTTTGTTTTTTGGTTGCTTGACTGTGTTTTTGGGTGGCTTAGCTTAGAGTCGAGTTAAAACTTAGGTTTTCTTTATTTTACAGTAGTATGCACCCTCTGCATTAGACACAGTGCGTACTTGTACAGACTGTATCTGTGTACATAGAACGTGCACGCACCTGGTTAAATAGGCTGCCTGCGTACCCTGTTAAAATTGAGAAAATTCCCTTTTTTATCACTTTTTCCTTTTAGATTTTGTTTTTCTTAGTCTTTACTGCCCAGATCCACTGGTTGACTGTCAAAAATCTTCACCTGCACTTGTTCCAATAGTGTCGAAAGTTTTAGTGAAATTCCTTGAGATTTTAGCCTTAGGGTTTTGATTTTTATATTGGTCCTGTAGTGACTTTGGGTTTAGAAGTTGCAAAGCCTTCGATATCTCTGGTTTTGTCAGTCTTCTTAGGAGTCGGACCAGTCGCAAAGTCTACCCTCGTGAGCGACCTACCTTTGTGTGGCCTCTTTGCAAGATTTCAATATAACTTGTTCATTTAAAGTTGTGAATTTCATTTTCAAAAAGAACAAAAAGAGATTGAGTTTTTGTTTTGATTAGTTTGTGATTCTGCATAAACTAGTCCTTGGATTAATCATTGCCAAGTAAAACATTCCGGAATCATCCTAGTAAGCTTTTGCTTCTTAGATTAACTTGTTAGTGAAAGATTAGGTAAATTTCTTTTGATTTGCTTTTGAGTGATTTTTCATAGATTTTCATAGATCTTGAAATTGCTTTGATTAGATTAGTTTTACATGCTTTTATTAAATAGGAAAATATCAACGATCTCCTTTGCAAAGTTTGCTCTAGAATAGCATTTGACGTCTTTGAAAGAGAAAGAAATTTTTTCGTGAAGTAAAGAGTGGTCATGTTTTGTGCGCTTTGAAAGATAAAGAGAATTGTTTCTTTGATTGTCTTTTGAGAAAGTTGTTTTTATTGAAAAGATTGCATTCTCTCAACTCT
>APFE030145061.1:34535-87516 GCA_000404065.3 Pinus taeda | reverse complement strand
TCAAAATTTAATGGTGCATTTGGAAGGTATGGATTTGGGGGTGCGCTTTTCACGGGGTACGCACTCCGCCTTCAGGAACAGAGCGTGGGTACGCACCTGGCCTGAAGGTAGGTTGCGTACCCTAACCCTTTTTCCCTTAAAGAAAAAGGTCGGGGTACGCAGGTTACCCATGGGCCACCTGCGTACCCCGAGGAGCGCATCCCAAAACCCCAATGCCTCCAAAAAATCAAACTAAGGCTAAAAAATCAAATTCTAAATGGATTAAATTGAAGAGGATGATGTTGTGGATTACCTGGAAGTGACGGCGCTCGATTTCGACGGTCTGATTTTCCGCAATCTCCACGGGAAGTTTCTTGCCAAAAGCCCTTTTTTCTACCTCAATAGTAAAATGGTAAAAATGACATGGTAAAAGGTCCTTTTATAGGTTTTTTGGATAAATAAATATTAAATTTGTTTATTTTTCACCATGGAAGGTCATTTTTCAATGTATTTTTTGCCCATCTTAAACAGGTATGAGTAATGCGTCGTTTTTGTGCAGGACAAAGGAATTTACAGGGAAATATGTCATTTTTCACGAACCAAACATCAGAGTCATCTTTTAAGCCCTTTTCTGACTCCTAAAACATGAAAAGATTGCCAAGTGTTTCTTTTGCACTCGTTAAAACGAAATTAAAAGACGGTCCCCTTACAGCCCTTTTCTGACCGAAAAAACAGGAAAAGGTTGCCGGATTTTTGTCGTTTCAAATTCGATACCGGAAATAAAACGACATGTCCTTGATCGCTTTTTACTTTTCAGGTCAAATACACTAACTATGAAAATATCCTTGGTCGCAAGATCAAGCGGTTCTCCTAGGTATTATTTTATACTTTTTCGGGCTTAGGAGACACAAATTTACGAAAAAGTCCAATCTGGAGTCTTCTAAATTTTTTAGACTCTCTAAATATGAAAAACGCCGAGTTTCTCCTATAGTGGACTCGTTAAAATTTCACAGTAAAGGACCTGTTCTATTACAAACAGGAACGGACCACTCCTTCTTAGGGTTCGAATCAAAAACTAAGTTGGACTCATCCGAAGGATGAGCTTACAAACAAGCATATGTTATCCTCCTCAAGCTTGTAAAAAATAAAGAGGTACTTGCCAGAAATGGTGGGGGAAAAGTGAGAAGAATGAGCCTATTTGATATCCTTTTGTCTCAGAAAAAAAACCTTACTACCACTCTTGAACACGACACTTGTTTATTCACCTGGGTTGGGAAATCCCTTGCCTCACAGTTGACCAAATCATTGACATTCTTTAACCGGGTTATGGGAGTCGACTTTGAGTCATTCGTCACCAAACAAACCATCTATTGTGTCGTTATGTGTTCAAGAGGTCTGTAAACAAAACATTCAACCGCAAAATACCTATCATTCATTGTGTCATCATTGAGTCAGTCCTTGCAGCAACATTTCTTCAACTTGAACTATGATTCGTGTTGTGGGCTTGCCTACGACGGGTCGCTTTCTATCGACATCAGCACATTATCTAGAGAGTTGACTTAGAAATCGTCAGTACCTTGGAGTCTGCATGCATCAATGGCAGGTTTCTCGCCTTCGACGTCAGTTTTTCATCATTGACTTGCGATCGAAGGATTCCATGAAATGTTCGACATCGACTCATTCATTCACATCTCATGGATTGTGCTGGGTACTTTGAGAACCATTGACATTACTGGTGGTCTCTCTAACGCTTGTTAACAGTTTACATCATTGACTGGTAATCAAGTGGTTTCTACCATGTTCGACATCGACTCGTTTATTCACATGGCTAGAATCGTACCAATTCGGGAAATAGAGATGAAGACCCTAGATCTAGTTTCCACCATCCATGCTGCGAGGAGTTTTGTATTCGTTATGTTGTAGACCAATCATAAACAGATGGCTGTGCCCATACTGTGTCTACACGAGTCTATGATTATGATGTATTATGAAATCATTCCTGTATCAGAGTAGTTAGTCCAATAGTTAAAGTTTTGATCTGAGTATGGGAATGCCTACCTCAGCGATGATATGATATTATACATATATTTTGTGTTGAAAATTGCAGGTTCTAACCGGGCTCTCCACAAGCCGATCCTCGAAATGATAAAGTACTTCACCCTTCCTATATGATATAACACCCTTATCTATTATAGGCTTCACACTTTAGGGGGCAATCTGTTACACTGAAATTTGTCACCATGACTATCTGCAGTTAATATGGCTTCATCACTAGTCATATTATCCTCCTTGTCAAGCCTCATACCTCTGCTCTTCATGTCAAACTTCAAAAAGAGAGAAAGTCACTTAAAAACATGTTTATCTCTGGGTACGCAGGTTCTCTCTACCTTGCCTGCGTGTACGCATCCAAACACACTGTACCTGCGTACTTGTACGCTCTGTAAGCCAAAGGATGGGTGCGTACCCCTGTAAAGGTAAAAAGGCGTGAGTTTCATCTTTAAAAAGTTACTTGTGGTCACTTCTAGAGCTTTCTAGAAGAGTGTTTGACGTGTATTGAGCGCCTCCAGATGGTTCATGCATCCCTATGATAGAGGAACTTATCCCATCAAGAGAGGAGCTACCCCATCCAAAAGAGGGAGTATCCCGTTGATGTTGGAACTGAATAACTTCCTCTAGAACACTATAAATACAGGCATTGGGCCAGAGGAGGGGAGGTTGAAAGCTAAACATTCCAAAGGGTAAATGCTACTGGAATTAGGACTTCTATTGTTAACTTGTGAGGAGAGATTACCATCCTTTCTTGTTGCCATATTGGAAGTGGGTGAGCTTGTCAAAGTAGAGGAAATCTCTTGTTGGACCCTGGGAGGAGCTTGCACAACACCAAGGCTCAGGTTGTAATGGTTCCTTTTTTGTTTCCTTAATACAAATAAGTCCATTCTTCTCAATGATTTGTTGTTAATGAATTATTTCACGTACTCCTTGGTCTATGTGATGAATATGCTTTGTTTTATGAAATATTCAGGTGTTATGTAATCGTTTGCCTTGTTAGTGTATGCAGGTCTTAAAGTGAAGGAGGAGCTCATCTGGATCAGCAAGGCTGGACTGCCACAACAAGCATTGGACCTAAGTAAACACTTGGTTTCCCATAGAATAATGTATGTTTAGAGAAGGATTGCTCTTGTTTGGTTTGTTTGTCGCTAGAGAGTCTTAGACTCCTAGGGAGGTTAGATTTGTCCGCAAAAATAACTCTTTCCGCATGACACTTGGTGAACACATGACTAGATATGTAATATGTAGTTAACCAACTTAGTCAAGCGATGGCTAGTCCTACCAAGCTGTATTGGAAGGCAGAAAAGCATGTATTCAGATACCTTAGAGGCACTACTCAATTTGGGTTATGTCACAAACAGACAAAGGGAGTGGAGCTTAAAAGATTCACTGATGCAGATTAGGTAGGGATTCCATCTGACGGGAAGAGCACATCAAGAGGGATCTCCATTATTGGTCAGTGACAGTTTCTTGGTACAACAGGAAATAGAGATCAATTGCAATGTGTTCGACAAAGGAAGAGTACATGGCTGCAAGTCAGGCAGCATGTGAGGCTATCTGGATGAGGAAGATATTGGTTGGTTTTTTTGGTAAGCATATGGATTCGAAAATGATTTATTGTGATAATCAGAGTTGTATCAAACTCTCTGAAAATCCAGTCTTTCATGATCGGTCCAAGCATATTGATATCTGGTATCATCATCTCAGAGATTATGTATTGAGGTGGATCGTGTTGTTAGATTACATTCCCACAGAGGAGAAAGATGCTGACATCTTGAAAAAGGCATTGTCAAGACGTAAATTTGAGTTTCATAGAGATAGGATCAGGGTAGTTGATAATCCCTTTCTTGTTGAGAGGGAGTGTTGAGAAATGGCAACAAGAAATTCCAATTTAATTTGTCCTTGAATTAAACTATGAATTAAATTTGAATTCTATTCTCATAACAACTTAAAATTAGTTCATTAAGTTTATTAAACTTAATTAACTTAGGAAATTCAAGTTGGAAGTCTTTCTGTCATCATGTGTATGTTCTCCCTACTTTGTAGGAGTCTAGTATGAGTTAATTGCGAGTTGTAAAATAGAAGACTCAATTTCATGAGTCAGTTTAGTTAAATTAGTTCTCAAACTTGTTGAGAGAACTAATAGTGATTTAACTGTCAGTGGTGTCACTAATGAACTCCAGCAATGATAGTCTAGTTAACTGAATATTTACTCATCGGAAACTCATGCATGTTTATTCTGAGAAAGACCCAATTGAGACTAGAGTGCAGGGATAATGTGCTATTTGTTTTAGATTTTTCTGAGTTGCACTGACAGTGCATGCATTCAAGGACTGACCCTTGATGGATTGCGCAGTTTTTAGAGGCTTTATTTCCCTTTAAATACAAGATATTCTCCACAGGAATTACGCATTGGAATAGTGACTTGGAGAGCTTTTGAAGAGGCTAAGATTTGACCTTGATCTTGCTTATGAGTTGGAGATTTAATTTGTTGAGTGTTGGGATTGTTCTAGAGAGAACAAGCATTTTAATTTCATCTTGATTTTCTAGATTAATAAAAAACAGATAGTGGGGTTTGGAGTTGTGGCTTTCCCCAGATATTTATTGTGTTATGTGCCTTTGATTTTCTTCCTCTATTGATTATTGTTTTCACTATGTTTATGGGCTTTTGTTGTAAAGAGTAGAAGTATATTCTTGTCCCTTGCTTTAGAAAATTTCATTAGCTTGTGAATCTACAAGATTTTCTACATAGCTTACCCGATATTCAGATTAGGTTTATCAAATAGATACCTAAGTCAACTATGGTCACTTATCAAAATAAACCTCTTGACAAGAATATAATGCATCCACATATTCAAGGCCGAAATAATAGCTGCCAACTAAAGATCATGATTCACATAGTTCTTTTCATGCTAATTTAATTTTCTTGACTCATAGCACACCATATGTGTATCCTAAATCAGGGCTCCACCAAGTCCTCTCTTGCAAGCATCTACACACACCACGAACTCTTTATCTAGATCTGTAATCTTTAGAACTAGAGCATTTGTAAGCAATTGTTTCAACTGCTCAAAACTATTTGCATATTCCTCTTTCCATTCAAAGTTCTTTCCCTTCCTCTGCAATGATGTAATAGGACAGGAAATCTATGAGAATTTCTTGATGAACCACATGTATTAACCTGCTATCCCCATGAATGATTTGACCTCATCCATATTCCTAAGAGCTTCACATTCCATGATAGTCTAATATTTTCTGGGTCCACTATTATGCCTTCCTTGGAAACAACATGTCCCAGGTAATGTACCTCTATCTGAAATAAGTTGCATTTACCAAGCTTGGCATACAACTAATGCTCTCTTAGCAATCTCAATACTAATGCTAAGTGTTTTTCTTGCTCTTCCTCATTCTTAGAATATATAAATATATCATCAATGAATACTATCACAAAATTTTCCAAATAAGGACACAACACATTGTTCATCAAGCACATGAAAGTATTTGGAGCATTAGTCAAATCTAAAGGAATCACAATAAACTCATAATTACCATACTTGGTCTAGAAATCAGTCTTGTAGATATCCTCTTCTTTGATGTGCACCTGAGGGTATCCTGATCTCATATCAATCTCTGAGAATATTGTTGCTCCCTTCAAAGTCACCTTGTTAAGATACCTGTAATCAATGCATAATATGATAGTACTATTCTTCTTCTTCACGAACAATACCAGTTCACCCCAAGGGGATACTCTTGGTCCAATGTTTCCCTTGTCAAGCATTTCCTCCAACTACAACTTCAATTCCAATAACTCTGGAATGCTCATCTTGTAAGGTGCCTTTGATGCTGGTGTTAATCCTAGTACCAACTCAATAGAAAATTCCACTTCCTTGTGAAGATTCAACTCTAAAATCTCTACTGGAAATACATCATGAAACTCTTGCAATATAGGGTACATATTGAGGAATTTCACATCCTTAACATCCTTACACTCGTCACTGGAAATATGAACTACAAATAGAAGACACCCCTTCTTGCAACTGTGATTAGCCTACATAGAAAATACCATCCTCACCGATGTAGACATCTTCTTTCCCTGCAAGATTATTTTTATCCCATTATCATTCAGACACTCAATATCCTTGTCATAAAAATCTAATTTAGTCTTGTGGAGTTACAACCAAGCCATAAGCAAAAGAACACTATATGATCCCAATGGAAGCACATTTAGATGTGTTGATGTAAGCATACCATTTAGCTCAAATGCACAAGCTCTTACCCAATGATGAAATATATTCTTAGTAATTGGATCCAGGGTCAACTAAAATAGAAATAACTCGATCATAGATCTTACCTTCCTTCACAATAATGGATACTTGGTGATGTACCTGCTTGTTGTCCACAGCTGCATAAATCTAAGGAATTTTATGGCCAAAATCCACAACTGTTCGTGCCTCCTGAGCACTATAGATCTAAGGCCTACTAACCTAGTACAATGGTAAATCCTTCTTGTGATGATCTTTGCCACAAATCCAACACTACAATGTTCCCCTACCATCACCCCTATTTTGTTTCTCTCCAAGATGAACTCCATGTCCCTTCTTAGTTGCATTAAAATTCTTGTTAGGAGACACACGTTGCATCCTAAGTTCTTCGCCACTTGAGTGGCCACTTCCCTTTAGATTTATCATTCCCCTTGAAATCACACTTAGGCTTAGCTTTATGCTTTGATTGCTCATAACAATGCTTAAGTTTCCTAAATGATTCCTCTAGTGATCGGGGCTCATCAAACTCAATATGGTCTCTATAAGATTCTGGAAACCACCTGATGAACCTTTGAATCCTTGCTTTCTCATCCTTGAGGTAAGTCACATACCTGAAAACTCTAAGAACCTACTAGTATACTCATCATCTATCATAGAAATAATCTGTAGCTCATAAAACTCCTTAGCTCTTTCATTGTAATATCTTTCAGATAGGTACTTCTTCTTGAAGAGTCTCTTGAAATCATCCTGTTTCTGAGAAAATTAGTATCTTGTTGAATGACTAACCCTCTAGGTTTGGCAGCAACCCTAGAAACAATAGTTTAAAGCAATTCAATGATTTTTCCTATGTGTAACAGATAAAACAAAGATAATGGAACCAACCTGGAACTTCCACTTAATCCCTTGCTTGATCTCTCTCCCCTTTGGCAGATCCTATAACTCCTCCCCATACTTAACACGCTTGGAGAGTACCTGCACAAGCATAGCAACAAAGAACTGACAAAGCATCATGATCTATTACAACATAAACATTACAGAATCAGATATATAATGAACAAATGATAGCATTCACAAATGATAACATTCACAATTGCACAATCATATGGGAGAAAACATAAAGAGATTTATTAATAAAAAGGAGAATTACAACCCAGTTGTCTTATCCAGCGCCATCCTCCTAGCTTCAATCCTTTTTCACCTCATGAAATAGCATGATCACACCAACAAGAATACAATGCTCTCTCCTCAATGACAAACTATTAACACTTCCTTGCAATTCACAATATTCCAGCCTTCTGATCTCTTAGATGGGAGATCAATTTATAGATGTTTTCAAGGGTGTGATTCATCCATGAGTTTTGATTAGTGTCATTCCACTTGTTACAAGGTTACACAAGAGAAGGTATTGGAGATGGTTTCCTAGTTCCCTTGTTCATTGTTGGGCGAATTCAGAGAGGAAAGTGGGACAGGAGAAGTTTCTAGAAGATTCCATGAGCAACCAACTAACAAATTGTCCCAAAAATTTGTCCATCCTCACCCATCACACCCTATAGAAGGTCTAAACAGTATGCATCGCACCCTGGCAGTGTACCATTCAGTATGCATCACACTTTGCCAGTGGAGCAATCAGTATGGTTCAATTTAGGAAATTTCTGGATGGTTTCTCAGATGGAACTTTTGGGGAATGATGTATTTAGATGATTATGTTCCTTTAGGGTATGAAACAACTCTTTTAGGGGTTGATGAGCCCTAATATATTGACATATAGGTTTGGGGTTGATGTGCCCAAATATGTCTATAAAACATCCCAAAACAACTCTACTTCTCGAATGTCTCTGAAATTCTTCACATATTCCCACTAGATATCTTATTTCCCTTTAAGAATAAAGGTAGCTATTTTGGATTGCACGTTCTATAAATAGTTATGCAATATTAACAACTTCTACATCCTAAGAAACATTCCTCTGCATCTTCTGACTTCTTCATCTCTCCATCAAATGTAGAAGGATTGAATTTCTTGAACTCCTCAGGAAAGTAGTCACTCCTCCCATAATAATGATGGTAGTGATGATGCTGATGATGACTCCTAGATGAGGAACTAGAATAAAACCCATACATACTAGTCCTCCTATCAGGTGTATCTAATAATTTTCCACCTCTGACTATATCCCATCTATCTAACAAGTATGTTGACTGAGATCTGCTACCTTATGCTCAATTAGTCTTCTCTTCTTGTTCTTGACTAATCCTCAGTTGCCCCTATCTCTGCAAGTCTGGAAAACTTTGAAGGATCACTCCATTCACATCCTTTCCTAAGCCCTTGCAAGTATTTCCTAAGCCTCAACCAACCTATCACTGTATACCTTGAAACTTCTGATATATGCCTTTAAACTTCTCAATGTATCTATTATATCAGGAGAATACTCATCTCCTTGTTGCTCAATGGATTTGTAAGGAGAGTCACGTGAGTTGTAGTCCACCATTTTTCTTGTCATCTATAATCCTCTTCCTGCAAGCATGGCATGTTAGATAAACCAAATAGATACCATAGTCAAAATCATACCTTTATGGCGTTCATAGGAGGCTATCTCATTTGCAAAATTAGTCTAAATTAGCATGATACCTGTATATACATAATCATATCAATATATCGACATCATGCATGAAAATTATAGCTACATACAATTACCTCATGCATGATAACCAAAACCATGAAAATGAATGCATAATACATGCATCTAGCCCATTTGGTCCAAGTGTTTGATCCATGCTCAAATACCAATATGTAACCACCCTTCCCACATTTACCCACTTTCATTGGCTTGCAGGGTTAGAGATGATTTAAGGGATGCTATGATGTGACTCAACCTTCTAACTATAGTCAAGGAAGTGGAATTGATAAATTGAAACTTTACTTACCTCCCTCAGGACCTACAAGATCCCCAGAAGCTAAACAACCACTCTAGGTGCCCAAACCCTGAGTTAACTTGCCTTTTTAGTGATTTGGGCTCTTAGTATTTTTCACATCAAGGAAAGCCATTGGATGTGACCCTCTAGTCATATGGATAATTGTGCCTCCTAGCGACTGCAATCCATATTTCCCAATTTTGAACATGTTGTTAGAGTCGGCCTGGTCAGGTCCTCCGTTAGGGATCAAAACTCTTTATGTATTTCATGATTAGGTGTCCCACTCCTCTCTTCCAATTACATATCGCTAGGGACATGCCATGACCTGACGGAGAAAGTCATGCTAGTCAGTTTCCCTCATGTCTAGCCCATGTTGGTTCAGGTCTTGGTCCATAATCATTGAAATTCATGATAGTCAAGGTCTGGTCATATTACAGGACAAAGTCAATTTTTATGTTTGTGTCTAGGAAGCCATCAAACTGGTCTGTGAAAAAACATGTCTAGAACAAGCCATGCAGGCCAGGGGGAGACTTTATACATCTATGGTCCAGAAAGCTTCATCATCACCGCAAGAGATATCGACTCTTCTTCAAAACTCTGTTTTGAAGAAAAGTCAAGCAAGGTCAACTATGACAAAATTTTCCAGAAATCGACAGTTGACATTTTCAGATGCAGTCATGGATGTTAAAGCCAGAAGCCCAGTCACACAATCCCCACAAAGGAATAAAGAAAATTTCATCAAGAGAGCCACAATTTCGAAAAAAAAATGGAAAAAACAGAGTGCTTTAAAAGTCAATAAAATGGTGCAAAACTCAACATTAAAAAGTGGGTTTTTTAAAGAGGAAAAAATCAAACCAGTTTCTCCCAAGCCTATAAATACATATTGTGGCCCAAAGCAAAGCCATTGTGCCATTGGAGACTTAGAAAGACATTGCAGAAGGTGGGAGAGTGAGATTGGTGAGCATTTGAGTGAGTTGGGAGGTGATTTAGGAAGCCCGGCGCACACAGGCAGGAGCGCGGCGCATTAGGAAAAGTGCGTGGCGCACACAGTCCAGCAACTCAAAAAAAATGCAAAACCATTTCAAATCTTTGTGAAAGCTATCAAATCATGAGGTAGGCCTTTGACATCTCTCCTCCAATCAACTTGGTCAATGTTTAGCTGTTTCTAAGACATCAAATGAGATCCAAAACATATTGGCCATCCATGCCAATCATCCTCAAAGCAAAAGTGATAATGGGGGTTTGTAAATTTGAAGAATCCACCAAGGTTTTGTTTCCCCTCTCCTCTTCCTCTCACTCCTCATCGTCTTCACTTCCATATCCCCCACATCTAGTAAGAAAACCCCTTAGAAACCTCCACTAAGACCCATCCGTTGTTTTCCAAGCAAAATGTTTCATTTGACTGTGTGCTACGCACACACAATGTGGCGCAGCGCACTCAGGGCCTGCGACACACTGGGAGCCCGGCCACAGTGTTAACTTCAGACTGGCGTGGCGCATACTTGGTGCATGGCGCATTGGGAAAATCATGCGGCGCACAGGCCTGTGAGCCTAAGAAAGGCACCAAATCTCTCAAATTTTTGTAAATTGGCTCTCAACATTGCAAAATTTCCCATAAACCATCTCACCATTGATCCTTAAATTCAAGGAAAAATATATCTTGGTGATAATGACATCAACGAAAAACTTCTATCAAGCAAACACAAAATGATGCAAAGAAGGGAAAATAGCTAGGTTTTTGCTACAGTAACTTAATTATCAATTATGCTCCTACCCTAACTTTGTCAGCTAATTCCTTGGGAGCATTTTCCCTTAATCGTTACCCTAGCTACAGTGAAATCCTATCTCTTTGTCCTCTTACTCTTATAGCTCAAGAGTGCCTTAACCCTACCCCACCAAAACCACACCCCAAACACTCCCAAATCCCTGATAAATTTCCCCTCTAGACCCCTATCCCTATTTCATCATTCCCCTCCTGATACTCCCTATTTTATTGTCCCCTTGGTGGCAGATTTGCAGAGCATCTCTCAGTTCAGTGGATTCAGAGGGCAGCAAAGAAATTCAGGGTACAAACAGCAGTAATGGCACCGGAAACTTCATCAGATTATGAGGGGGAAACCCACAGTGATACAGCTTCAGGAGAACAGGCTCCTCAGAGACCTAGGAGTGGCAGACATGTCAGGGATGAACCAAACACCCTCACAGAGTTGCAGGCATGCCCTCTCGCTATGTCTTGTTTCCAACACTTGGCATGTTTCGAATTTTGTCAGAGAGTGGCAAATGTCAGAATTCATCATGAGTTGGCCAACCTCTTTGCACTTCACCTACATAGAGGACAGTCTATCTTGGCAGGGGTCACTTTCACATTGACATCCGAAACCATATCATTGGTAACAGGCATACCCAATGTTGGAGAACAGTGGCACAAGAAGATGAAGGTGGAGAGGGAACTTTATGAGAGATGATTATGCTCCTCTCATGAGATTGATCATGAAATACTTCAGTTGTGAGGGGAGGTTTTCTCGCCTTTATGCCTATCACATTAGGTTACTCATGCACTTCACCAAGGTGCATATGATGAACCTCCCATTTTTCATTTGCGAGAACATAGAGAGGATGAGAAAATTCATGTAGCACAAGACCCCTCGGCAGCAGCTCAACAGCGTATATCACTTTGCTCTTATCCAGATTTTGGTGGACCATCAGTTGGGATTGCAGGGCATTGCTTGGGAGGACTTCATCTCCCGTGACTTCTTCAGTGCTCCACAAGTAGTATCAGAGGGAAAAAATGAGATAGGGGGTACTTCTCATCAGCATGAGTGCCATGAGACCATTGTGGTGCCATTTTCCATCACATATCAGAGAGGCTATCCAAAACGCACTAGGAATTTGTTTGCAGCAGCAAAGCAAGTGTTATCTCCACCTGGGGTGGAAAGGGCCTCGCTTCCGGCATCGACGACATAGGAACAGGATAGAGGTAAGGAGCCAATGCATGAGGAGGGGCCTTTGGGTGAGCCATCAGGTGCTCAAGGGACCGGTGTCATCCTCATTCTAGATGAAGAGACAAAGGTAGAAAATGCCAAACTTAGGATGATTATTCAGGAGCAGGACATAGAAATCAAAGACTTGATACTCAATTTCGAAAGGTCCAGATGGGTCATCAAATATCTGGAGTAGAGGAACAAACAACTGGAAGACCAGCATGTGATCATGGAGCTGCAGAACATCCCTGAGGATTGCCTAACTGCCCAACAGAGGAGGATTGAATTCACTTCATTGGAGCAATACGTTATGGTTGATCGTGAGTCTATTCTTGAGAGATTCAACATGCACTTGGAAAACATGTTGAACAAGGCTGACAAAGACAACACACTGCTGAGACACATGGCTCTTCATTACAGGGCACGGAACTTGAGTTTGAGAGCCCGAATAAGGAGTTTGAAAGCAAAACTGAGGAAAGCCAAAAAAAGGGAAAAAGAGCAAGATAGGCTCAGGATCTTCGCTGAGACCGCCTTGACTCAACAAATTACCCCATAGAGAACTTCCGGCCCAAATCTCAAAAATTTTGGGTAAATTTTGGTCATAGGGAAAATTTTGGGCGAAAAACAGGGATTTTCTCCCTATGCGTCACACACCCTACGCGGCGCTAAAATTATAGCACTCCAATCAAGAAAAGTTTTGCATTTCTAGATTCAGCATCGAAAAATACATCTACTGGTGTCCGGGCTAGAAATTTTGATAAGTTTTGGGTCTCCTAAAGGTCAAAAAAACACCCAAAAATGGCCTTTCTGCCACTTTTTGGACACACAGAAAGCAGTCTTGGGAGAATGAAGATTTGGAGGGAAAAATGAGCTTCACATTCAGAAATTCTAGTGGGTTTAGAAAGTAGACAGGCCAAGCTTTCCAACAAGCCCACTTGGGAATATTTTGGACATCTACAAGTGCCCCAAAACAGGCCCAAAAGTAGCGCGATGCACAGAGAAAAGCGCACGACGCACAAAGGAAATTTTCCCCAATTTGCTCCCGTTTCGTGAAATTTCGGGTCGTGACTTCTCCAAGTGGGCCCGGTCATCTACACTTTGGTTTTTTGGCACCAAAAGTGGCATTTAAAGAGTTTTCTCTCCAGATGGGCATCCATCCAAGTGGCAAAAGAATGCAAAGCGTCACCCCGGCCAAATGTCATGCTTGAGAGCGCTGCCCCTGTAGCTGATCGTTGGCTCTCCATCTCCATTTCGAAATGATTTGAGTAACTTCCCAACCCCTGGGCATTCTATCTCTTCCTCACACATTCTATATATTGTATGCAAGTTATTTTCAAAGGGTTGGCTTGTAACTTTTGGGAGACTGTGGGAAAGAAACTTTGTTTCTGCATTGTATAATTTTACAGAGAATTAATGAAAGGAAGCGGCTCTATTTCATGAGATTCTTGTGGTTGTGAGTATAGCAAGTGTTTCTTTTATGTTTCATATGTATCTTGTTATGTTTTTTATTCCATTTCGCATTCATTTATGGTGAAATTTTTCGAGTGAGATCAGGTAGAATTCAATTCTATTGCTCTACCCATGGGAAAATTTCATGTGCACTATTTCATTCTTCTGTTGAAAAGGATTCATGATGTCCAAGCCCTTTTGACCTTCTTAATCAATCTTTCCATCTCCTTGCTATGTTCCATAGTTTCATTTCGTATTCATTTCTGGTGAGATTTTTCGAGTGAGATCAGGTATAATTCAATTCTTTTGCTCTACCCGTGGGAAAATTTCATGTATAGTGTCCATTCTTCTATTGAAAAGGATTCATGTTGCCCATGCCCTTTTCACCTTCTTAAACAATCTTTCCATTCTGCCATATTTTAAAATTAAATTGCTATGCTTTCAACCTACCTTTCCTCATGAAATAATCTGTGCCTTCATGTTAAATTCTTTGTTCATTGAAGTCCAGTGGTCCCATAACATCCCAGAAACACAGTCATTCATGAAATCACTCATTATTTTCATTTCCACTTACTAGCCTAAGATAAATAGTTCGTTTGAAAGTCATCTCAGTCCTTTTCGTTCATCTATTCACTGAGCGTGACTCGGAGAGAGCCCTCTCCTGTTCTGGTAGGGCTAGCTACCAGACTGAGCGTGGTTTGTGGTTACCCTGAATTTTGCCTTCTTTCAGCCTGAGGCAGATTTAGGTGCTAACATAGTGATGACTCCATTGGGGAAAGACTAAGTTTGAAATCAAATCCCCGTGTTTCTTAATAATTTTAAGCTCCTGGATGATGAGCTTAGGATTGGAAAGGCTGAGCAAGTTGGTTGTGTCCTGTGATTTTTCTCAATAGCATGCTGGCTTCGAGACAATATACCAGAGCCAATCCAGACCCAGATCCTCCCCATATCTTCGAAAACCCCAATTGATCCCCAGGCTCCTTCGTCAAGAGAGCACCATAACTCCCGTGTTCAAATCACATTCATGTCCCGACATTTTTGAGTATCTTGAAGAGCTTGTGTTCAACAATTGGTTCAAGATATCATTGTTTGAGTCTAAATCCAAGAGGGCTATTGATTATACTGTCCCTGATCCGCAATTTCTTGTAGACCTCGAAACAGAGAGAGCTAATAGATTAATTGATAATTACATTGTGACACCACTCCAAAATCCAATTACAAGCCCCTTGCAAACTGTGCCCACTCCTCCAACACCTCCAAGGCCAAATCCACCAAGAATGATGGCTGCATGTTTTGTACCCCTTGTTCTACCCCAAGTTCTAGATGATATGCCCACTGATTACCAAAGCAAAATCCCATTCTTTGATGGCTCTCCTAGCATCATTACTACGCAGCAACACGTGGAGCGAATGACAGACTTCTGTGAACTTTATGATATCAATGTGGAGAACGTGTTAATGAGGCTCTTTGTACAAACATTTGTGGATGAGGTGAAGAAATGGTTCAGAGGTTTACCGGCTGCACGTATCGCCACCTTGGCAGACTTACATAGAACATTCTTGAACCGTTAGGAAGTGAAAAAGAACCCTCTTCAAGTTCTATCCGAATACGTGCAAATCAAGAGAAACGCTGGTGAGTCAGTCCAAGATTATTGCATGAGATTCAATACAGTGTACAATGAAATTCCAGATGATCTAAGGCCACCCGTGAGACTAGCCATGGTGAAACTCCTGGATGGTTTTGATGCTGATATGGCTTATCAATTGAGAGAAAGGGAACCAGCCACAATGGAAGACATGCAGACAATTGCGGTCAGCGTTGAGACGAACCTACTGTCCAAAAGAGCTAGAGCGAAAGCAGAGAAGAAAACCATTGTGAAAGAAGAATCTTTTGCAATGGATCAGCTTCTCAAAAACGTAGAACAGATGCTTGAAAGGGTAAAAATTGACAAGCCAGAATCACAAGTGAGGAATCCTAACTTTCGTGGTCAACAGCAGCCACAGTATAGGATAAGACAGAGAGATCAGTGAGCTCAAGAGTAGACTGCACAACAGCCGGTACAAACACCTTTGCAACATAATTTTGTTCATGGACTAGAGTCAGACGAGGATGGGAATGTAATAGGCGAAGAAAACCATCTCTTTATTCTAGATGAGTTGCCTACTTACATTACCGAAGAAGAAGAATGTGCAGTGAATTCAGCTGCACACCAAGACACTAATTTTATTCTAGCTAGCGACAATGTGTTGGAAGAAGAATCAGAAGAATATCAAAGGGGGTATATGAATGCTCTATCTGCACAACAACAACGATATTCACTTAGAAACAGAGATGTGCCAACCATACCAACTCAGAAAAAGAGGGAGGGTGAAAAAACAAAGAATGATTTATCAGCTACACAAAAAAAAGGAAAGGAGGCGGTTGGTCCGAAGAGCAGCGAATCAAAACCTATAGAACAATCATAGCAACCTGCCACCTCAAAGGAAGAGGAAAGGAAAGAAATCCTAGTCAAGGAGGTAGAAAGAACTCCCACTTTTATCCTAGAGAACGAGATTTCTAAGTTAAAGGTATCCATCCCCTTGACTGAAGTAATGAAGAACAGCCGTTATAAAGGACAGATTTCTAAAATGTTGAATTGGGACCCAATGTCCGACATGGTAAACGTAGAAGAGGATCAGCCTGAAATGATTTTTGGACCAGCATCAAATGGCAGGTCTCTTGGCAACGAGGTGCCCCCTTTCTACATCAGTTTGAGGTTGCATGATTTCATTTTACATAATGCCATGTTCGATTCCGGAGCTTCTCACAATCTCATGCCCAAGGCTATCATGGATAAGCTTGGTCTGGATATAACTCGACAATATCATGATCTCTATTCATTCGATTCCAGTCGAGTAAGATGTTTAGGTCTCATCAAAGACTTGGTTGTGAGTTTGGATCAGCTTCCTATGAAAAATGTCCTGATGGATGTGGTGGTAGCAAATATTCCTCCAAGGTTTGGCATGCTTCTTTCCAGGTCTTGGGTAGCAAAATTGAAAGGGAAACTACAGCTGGATTTCTCCTATGCAACAATCCTAGTGTTTGTACAAATGAGGAAGTTATATCGGGAACAAAAGATGAAATATATGATCACAAGCAAGGAGAAACCGATAAATCATCCCATTAACTATGTACATACAGATTTAGAGTCTTTTTTTTTGTTTTTAGATAGTTTAAATGGGATAGATAGTCAGATGGTAGAAGAAGATGACATTCCGGAAATAACAAAAAATTTCAAAGAAATCTTGAAGAGAGAAGGACAAGAAAAGCAGCAAAATATTGGGAAATCGGCTGAAAACAATGGATAGCAAGCAGACGAAGCACAACAAATAGATTTTCAGCACTTACAAGAGGAGGAAGAAGGCTTGTGGACTATGGAGTTCGATGGAGCAGTAGGGAATGATGGTGCCGGTATTGGTATTTGGTTACGCAGTCCTTTTTCCTCCCCAAACAAAGTGCCTAGCAGCGTGAGAGTTTGCTCTTACAAGCTAGCCTTTGAATGTTCAAATAATGAATCTGAATATGAATCTCTAATTGTTGGCCTAAAGATTCTTAGATAGCTAAATGTAAAAAGGATTTCGGTATATGGTGAATCCGAGTTCGTAATAAAACAACTCAGAGGTGAGTATCAAGCAAAAAATTCTAGGATGCGGGCATATCGTAACTCAGAGGTGATTCTCTTGCCAAGGCAGCGAGTAGCTTGAAGATCCCCATGAACTCCAACAATAAATTTGAAATCCATGTCAAGCACCGTCCAACCATTCCAGACAATCATTAACATTGGCAAGTATTTCAAGATGACGAGGAGATTAAATATTTTATGCTCAACAAAGGCAAGTTCAAAGAAACCTCAATCGAGGTGGAAAATGATGAAGACAAAGGGAATGGTATAGATGAAGTGCAGATCAACCAAATGGACGTAATGCAACTGAAGAATAACATCATTCCTAAAGGCTTGATACCTCTAGAAGAACTTTTTGATCAGGATGATGTAGCCCGCAAACCAACATTGCAGCCGATAGAAAAGGGTGTAGAAGAGGTCAACATCGGTACAACTGCCAATCCAAAGTTGGTAAAATCGTATAAAGCATTACCGCCAAATATCAAAGACAAATATACCAGTTTAATGGCTTCATTTGCAGATGTATTTGTTTAGGATTATTCTGATTTAAAGACCTATGATACAAATATCATTCAGCATACGATACCTATCAAGCCCAACCAAAAACCATTTAGACAAAAGCTGAGGAGGATAAATCCAAAGTTGCTGCCATCCATCGAAAAAGAGGTAAATAGGTTGTACAAATCAGGTATCATTGTTCTCATCAGATTTTCAGATTGGATATCTAACTTAGTGCCTGTACGTAAGAAGACTGGTGAGATCTGCCTATGCATTGATTTCAGAAATCTAAATAAGGTCTCATTGAAGGACAACTATCCGCTGCCCAAGATGGACCATATACTTCAGCGAGTAGTGGGCGCATCTCGTATGTCGCTGCTTGATGGTTATTCCAGATATAACCAAATTTCTGTCCATGAAGATGATAGAGACAAGACAACATTCACCACTCCATGGGGAACCTTTCACTATGCCAAAAAGCCATTCGGTTTAAAGAATGCAGGTGCCACATTTCAATGGGAAATGGACTTGGCATTTGCAAATGAGAAGGAAGTGTTTTTGGTGGTGTACTTGGATGACTTGACGGTGTTTTCAAAGTCTGATGAAGAACACATGCATCACCTGACAGTTGTCTTTCAAAAATGTCAGAAATATGGTCTATCGCTGAATCCTGAGAAGAGCTTGTTCACCATGGAAGAAGGCAAATTACTTGGGTACATCATTTCAAAAGATGGCATTCGTATAGACCCATCACGTGTGCAAGCAATTCAGCAAATCGATCTTCCCAGAAACAAAAAGGAAATACAATCATTCAATAGTAAAATGAGTTTTCTGCGTTGTTTTGTACCCAATCTTGCAGAACACTTGAAAGAAATGACCAACATGCTTAAAAAGGATAGCCAGGTGAAATGGACAGAAGAGGCGGTAAAATATTTCAACTTGATCAAATTGGCCCTTTCTTTAGTTCCAATTCTAGTAAGCCAGGACTATACTCAGGATTTCATAGTATTTTCCTTTTCTTCGGAGCATACTATGGCAGTGGTATTATTGCAGAAGAGAGAGGGTCATGAAAGACCCATTGCATTTTTCAGCAGAGCTATAAGAGACACAAATTTAAAGTATAACATCACTGAGAAGCAAGCGCTGGCCTTGGTGAAGGCATTGAAAGATTTACGGTTATATATCCTACATTCTCACATTCTGGCCTATGTTCCTAATACTGCTGTAAAGGATGTTTTGGTACAGACTGATCCGGAAGGGAGAAGAGGCAAATGGATTGTAGCATTGCTAGAATATTATGTGGAGATAAAGCCTACAAAGTTGATCAAAGGACATGGATTGGCGAAGCTAATGGCTGAATCAAAATTGCATGCATTGGACATAAATCTGATTGCTGTCCTGACCGATGATAATCAGGAAGGAACGTCAATTCAGGAATCCAAAGTGTTTGTGTTGTCCCCATGGTATTCTGATATAATATATATGCTACAAAATCTATCACCACCACCTGGAATGACTAGAAACAAAGCGAGAACACTCAAATTGAAGGCTGCAAAGTTTTGCATCTTAAATTCTGCACTATATTGGAAAGACCCCGGTGGCATTCTGTTAAATTGTCTGGTGGAAGAGGAGGCAAAAAATGTCATGGAGGATTTCCACAGCGGAGAATGTGGAGGTCATCTTTTTTGGAAGTCAACAACGAACAAGATTTTGAGAGCAGGATACTACTGGCCTACCTTGTTTGCCGATGTACAGAAAATGGTCAAGCATTGTCATAAATGTCAGATTTTTGAAGGGAAATAGAAATTACAGCCTCTGCCACTTAAACCTATTGAAGTGAGTGCTCCCTTCCAGTAGTGGGGATTAGATTTCATCGGGGAAATTCATCCCACCTCTTCCGGATAGCATAGGTGGATTCTTACAGTGACAGACTATTTCACAAAATGGATGGAGGCAGCCCCTACCAGACAAGCAACAGACACGGTAATCATTTCATTTCTCAAAAATAACATCTTGTCTCACTTTGGTTTTCCCAACAAATTGATCACTGATAATTCAACAGCGTTTAAATAAAAAAGGATGGTATAATTTTGTCATAAGTATCACATAATTTTGGGTCATTCAACCGTCTATCATCCGCAAGGCAATGGGTTGGCGGAATCTTCAAATAAATATTTGGTCAACATCATCAAGAAGCTGCTAGAAATAAATAAGAAGAGCTGGAACAAGAGGTTGGTTCATGCACTTTGGGCAGATCAGATCACTCACAAAAAATCCATTGGTATGTCACCATTTGAGCTTGTTTATGGAGTGGACATAGTATTTCCCACTTCTCTTGCTGCCCCGGTGATCAAACTCCTTCAGGAGGTTGGCAGTGAGGAAGATCCCTTGCAGAGAAGGTTGAATCAAATGATCCACTTACAATAAACAAGAGAAGAAGTCTTCAAGAACACATCCAAATTGTAAGAGAAAATCAAGAAAATTTATGATAGAAAGGCAAAGATGGATAGATTTCAGGTGGACGATGTAGTACTGAAATGGGATGCAAGAAACAAGGAGGAAGGCAAGCACGGAAAGTTCAAAAATTTGTGGAGATGTCCTTTCAAGATCGCAGCATACAGGGGTCAGAATGCCTTTCTTCTGAAGGAAATAAGCGGAGAAGATTGTCTTGGAGGGCCGATCAATGGTCGGCTGCTCAAACAGTATCACTGTTGATCTATGAACGTTGCTTCCACTATCATTGTAAATACCATTTTTTCAATTTGGTTCTAGTCTGTAAAGTCAATTTTTGAGTTATTTTAATGTTACATTTGAGTAATTCTTTTGGTCTTTCTGTTTTATAAATAAGTCAGAGTCCCGTACTGTTTATCAAGATTATGACTCCATGGCCCAATGGACAAAAAAGGCATTGTCTAGCTCCTCCAGAGATCTGTTGTTCTTGGCACCTCCAAGGAGCTACCATCCCCCATTGGAGCCAATGTTAGAGTTAGCCTGGTCAAGTCCTCCATCAGGGATCAAAACTCTTTATGTATTTCATGATTAGGTGTCCCGCTCCTCTCTTCCAGTTGCATTTCGCTAGGGACATGCCATGACCTGAAGGAGAAAGTCATGCTAGTCAGTTTCCTTCATGTCTGACCCATGTTGGTTCAGGGCTTGGTCCATAATCACTGAAATTCATGATAGTCAAGGTCTGGTCATATTACAGGACAAAGTCAATTTTTATGTTTGTGTCTAGGAAACCGTCAAACTGGTCTATGAAAAAACATGTCTAGAACAAGCCATGCAAGGCAGGGGGAGACTTTATACAGCTATGGTCCAGAAAGCTTCATCATCACCGCAAGAGACATTGACTCTTCTTCAAAACTCTGTTTTGAAGAAAAGTCAAGCAAGGTCAACTATGACAAAATTTTCCAGAAATCGACAGTTGACATTTTCCGATGCAGTCATGGATGTTAAAGCAAAAAGCCCAGTCGCACAATCCCCACAAAGGAATGCTGAAAATTTCATCAAGAGAGCCACAATTTGGAAGAAAATATGGAAAAAACAGAGTTCTTTAAAAGTCAATAAAATGGTGCAAAACTCAACATTAGAAAGTGGGTTTTTTAAAGAGGAAAAAATCAAACCAGTTTCTCTCAAGCCTATAAATACATATTGTGGCCCAAAGCAAAACCATTGTGCCATTGGAGACTTGGAAAGACATTGTAGAAGGTGGGAGAGTGAGATTGGTGAGCGTTTGAGTGAGTTGGGATTGGGAATCACGGCGCACATAGGCAGGAGTGCGGCGCATATAAGGCACGCGGCGCATTGGGAAGAGTGCGCGGTGCACACAGTCCAACAGCTCAAAAACAATGCAAAACCATTTCAAATCTTTGTGAAAGCTATCAAATCACGAGGTAGGCCTTTGACACCTCTCCTCCAATCAACTTGGTCAATGTTTAGCGATTTCTAAGACGTCAAATGAGATCCAAAACATATTGGCCATCCATGCCAATCATCCTCAAAGCAAAAGTGATAATGGGGGTTTGTAAATTTGAAGAATCCACCAAGGTTTGTTTCCCCTCTCCTCTTCCTCTCACTCCTCATCGCCTTCATTTCCATATCCCCCACATCTACTAACAAAACCCCTTAGAAACCTCCACTAAGACCCATCCCCTGTTTTCCAAGCAAAATGTTTCATTTGACTGCGCATTACGGACACACAATGTGGCACGGCGTACTCAGGGCACGAGGCGCACTGGGAGCCTAGCAACAGTGTTAACTTCACATTGGTGCGGCGCACTGGGCAAAGCGCACGGCGCACAAGCCTGTGAGCCTAAAAAAGGCACCAAATCTCTCAATTTTTTGTAAATTGGCTCTCAGCATTGCAAAATTGCCCATAAACCATCTCATCATTGATCCTTAAATTCAAGGAAAAATATATCTTGGTGGCCATGACATCAACAAAAAACTTCTATCAAGCAAACACAAAATGACGCAAAGAAGGGCAAATAGCTAGGGTTTTGCTACAGTAACTTAATTATCAATTATGCTCCTACCCTACCTCTGTCAGTTAATTCCTTGGGAGTATTTTCCCCTAATGGGTACCCTAGCTACAGTGCAATCCTATCCCTTTGTCCCCTTACTCATATATCTCAAGAGTGCCTTAACCCTACCCCACCAAAACCACACCCCAAACACTCCCAAATCCTTGATAAATTTCCCCTCTAAACCCCTATCCCTATTTCATCATTCCCCTCCTGATACTCCCTATTTTATTGTCACCTTGGTTGTAGATTTGCAGAGCATCTATTAGTTCAGTGGATTCATAGGGCAGCAAAGAAATTCATGGTACAAATAGCAGTAATGGCACTAGAAACTTCATCAGATTATGAGGGGGAAACCCACAGTGATACAGCTTCAGGAGAACAGGCTCCCCGGAGAACTAGGAGTGGCAGACATGTCAAGGATGAACCAAACACCCTCATGGAGTTGCAGGCATGCCCTCTCGCTATGTCTTGTTTCCAGAACTTGGCATGTTTCAAATTTTGTCAGAGGGTGGCAAATGTCAGAATTCATCATGAGTTGGCCCGCCTCTTTGCACTTCACCTACATAGAGGACAGTCTATCTTGGCAGGGGTCACTTTCACATTGACATCCAAAACCATATCAGTGGCAACAGGCATACCGAATGTTGGAGAACAGTGGAACAAGAAGATGAAGGTGGAGAGGGAACTTTATGAGCCTTACATAAAAGCCAGTTGTTTGAGTCAGCTCACGAGAGTTTTCCCATTTAGATTTCTGAGAGATGATTATGCTCCACTCATGAGATTGATCATGAAATACTTCAGTTGTGAGGGGAGGTTTTCTTGCCTTTATGCCTGTCACATCAGGTTACTCATGCACTTCACCAGGGTGCGTATGATGAACCTCCCATTTTTCATTTGTGGGAACATAGAGAGGATGAGAAAATTCATGTAGCACAAGACCCCTCGGCAACAGCTCAACAGTGTATATCACTTTGCTCTTATCTAGATTTTGGTGGACCATCAGTTGGGATTGCAGGGCATTACTTGGGAGGACTTCATCTCCCGTGACTTCTTCAGCGCTCCACAGGTACTATCAGAGGTAAAACATGAGATAGGGGGTACTTCTCATCAGCATGAGTGCTATGAGACCACTGTGGTGCCATTTTCCATCACATATCAAAGAGGCTATCCGAAAGGCACCAGGCCTTTGTTTGCAGCAGCAAAGCGAGTGTTATCTCCACCTAGGGTTGAAGGGGCCTCGCTTTCAGCATCAAGGACACAGGAACATGACAGAGGTAAGGAGCCAATGCATGAGGAGGGGCCTTTGGGTGAGCCATCAGGTGCTCAAGGGACCGGTGTCATCCTCATTCCGGATGAAGAGACAGAGGCAGAAAATGCCAAACTTAGGATGATTATTTAGGAGCAGGACACAGAAATCAAAGACTTGATACTCAATTTAGAGAGGTCTAGATGGGTCATCAAATATATGGAGTAGAGGAACAAACAGCTGGAAGACCAGCATGTGATCATGGAGTTGCAGAACATCCGTGACGATCACCTAACTGCCCAGGAGAGGAGGATTGAATTCACTTCATTGGAGCAACAGGTTATGGATGATCGTGAGTATTTTCTTAAGAGATTCAACATGCACCTGGACAACATGTTGAACAAGGCCAAAAAAGACAACACACTGCTGAGACACATGGCTCATCATTACACGGCACGGAACTTGAGTTTGAGAGCTTGAATAAGGAGTTTGAAAGAAAAACTGAGGAAAGTCACAAAAAGGGAAAAAGGGGAAAAAGAGCAAGATAGGCTCAGGATCTTGGCTGAGGCCTCCTTGACTTAGCAAAGCATGCCATAGAGAACTTCGAGCCCAATTCTCAAAAAAATTGGGCAAATTTTGGCCACATGGAAAATTTTGGGTGAAAAACAGGGATTTTCTCCCTGTGCGTCGCGCACCCTGCGCGGCGCTAAAATTCTAGCACTCCAATCGAGAAAAATTTTACGTTTCTGGATTTAGCATTGAAAAATACATCTATTGGTTCCCGGGCTGGAAATTTTGATAAGTTTTGAGTCTCCTAAAGGTCAAAAAAACACCCAAAAATGTCCTTTCTGCCACTTTTTGGACACACAGAAAGCAGTCTTGGGAGAATGAAGATTTGGAGGGGACAGTGAGCTTCACATTAAGAAATTCTAGTGGGGTTAGAAAGTGGACAGGCCAAGCTTTCCAACAAGCCCACTTGTGAATATTTTGGACATCTGCAAGTGCCCCAAAATAGGCCCAAAAGTAGCATGATGCACAGAGAAAAGCGCGCAACGCACAGAGGAAATTTTGCCCAGTTTGCTCCCGTTTCGCGAAATTTCGGGTCACAACTTCTCCAAATGGGCCTAGTCATCCACACTTCTTTTTTTTGGCACCAAAAGTGGCATTTAAAGAGTTTTCTCTCCAGATGGGCATCCATCCAAGTGGCAAAAGAATGCAAAGGGTCACCCCAGCCAAATGTCATGCTTGAGAGCGCTGCACCTATAGCTGATGGTTGGCTCTCCATCTCCATTTTGAAATGACTTGAGTAACTTCCCAACCCCTGGGAATTCTATCTCTTCCTCACACATTCTATATATTGTATGCAAGTTATTTGCAAAGGGTTGGCTTGTAACTTCTGGGAGACTGTGGGAAACAAACTTTGTTTCTGCATTGTATATTTTTACAGAGATTTAACGAAAGGCAGCGGCTTTGTTTCATGAGATTCCTGTGGTTGTGAGTATAGAAAGTGTTTCTCTTATGTTTCATATGTATCTTGTTATGTTTTGTATTCCATTTCGCATTCATTTCTGGTGAAATTTTTCGAGTGAGATCAGGTTGAATTCAATTCTATTGCTCTACCCGTGGGAAAATTTCATGTGCACTATTTCATTCTTCTATTAAAAAGGATTGATGTTGTCCATGCCCTTTTCACCTTCTTAATCAATCTCTCCATCTCCTTATTATGTTCCATAGTTTCATTTCGTATTCATTTCTGGCGAGATTTTTCGAGTGAGATCAAGTAGAATTCAATTCTATTGCTCTACCTATGGGAAAATTTCATGTACAGTGTCCATTCTTCTATTGAAAAGGATTCATGTCGCCCATGCCCTTTTCACCTTCTTAAACAATCTTTCCATTCCACCATATTTTAAAATTAAATTGCTATGCTTTCAGCCTACCTTGCCAAACGAAATAATCTGTGCCTTCATGTTAAATTATTTGTTCATTGAAGTCCAGTGGTCCCATAACATCCCATAAACGCAGTCATTCACGAAATCACTCAGTATTTTCATTTCCACTTACTAGCCTAAGATAAATAGTTCGTTTGAAAGTCATCTCAGTCCTTTTCGTTCATCTATTCACTAAGTGTGACTCGGAGAGAGCTCTCTCCTGCTCTGGTAGGGCTAGCTACCAGACTGAGCGTGGTTTGTGGTTATCCTGAATTTTGCCTTCTTTCAGCCTGAGGTGGATTTAGGTGCTAACACATGCAACCCCAAAATATGAGCCACTTTTTTAGGGCTAGTCTCTAGACCACTGCCAAGAACTTGATAAGACTTTCTAGAACAATGAATGACACGAAGACAAATCCGTTAATATAAATCTTAATCAAGAAATTAACCTAACCAGGCCTAACAATGATAATCATTTCTTAAAACATTTAGTGAACATGAAATCTACAGGCCATGAATGTATATCTGAACATAGGGGTATGATAATTATTTGAGAATCATAAAAAACTTCTAATTTCCTCTCACAATAGCTACAATAGCATCTATTAGGTCATGAATTCAATAACCATTCATTTACCAATCAAAACTTGATAAGATCCATAAATAGAATCTATCATAAAACCATGCTTATAACCAACATATAACCAGAATAATAACAATTATAGAACAACCATCAAAGACACATCATAATAGGTACATTTAATCATAAAATACAAGAGGAAAAGAGAACTTATTAACATATAAAAAAGCCAACCATGTTAGGGACTTCCATGCACCATCCGACCATAGATTGGGTTGAACCAAATATTTATTTCAACCAATCACCCCTATACCATATTCCAAGAATAAATGTGGGATCTCATGGGATAACCAAGAGATAAACACCCAAGTGAATATAGAGGTTAAACCACCTCCACTCTCACACTACCTGTGATCTCACCTAAACTGGTCTTGAGGTCAAAAAAACAAACCAAGATCGGATGCCTCAGAATTCCTTCACCATCCCTTGAGAAATTTTCTTGTCTCCACCCACCTATTGAGGGCTTCCCAGAGAAACCCATCTCCACCCTCAACCCTTGGGATTTTCCTAAGACCACCTCACTCGGATACAAAACCTTCCAACAATCCAAAGCTCAACCAAGGATGAAAACAATCATGTCATGGCTATCCAGAAATATAAATAAAAGATTGAAACCATTGTCGAACAAGGAAAAACCCATTCCAATGGGAACAAATGAACCAAATACACAAATGCATGCACCATGCATTCACACTTTAACTAGGAAATCACACAGGTTAGCGTATATCGTGGGTGACAACCATGGCTTACGATTGATGGCTATCCTAATATTCATTTCCATCAAGATCCAGAAGATCTTGTTGTCCTAAACTCGCTCTGCATCCTTGGTTTCCCACAACGAAGTGTACTTCGTTTCTTCAAGAAGGTCTGGTGTGACCAAGGGGAACTAGCTCTCCTCTGGTAGCTCCCATGCTACCAACACAATCAACAGTAAGAGCCACGTATAATGGAATGTCTTTCTTTTCTCTTTCACTTCGCGGAAATTCGCAAGGACTCTCCGTGAAAGTAGTTCAACTAGCTAAATTGGACTCCTTCCACGCATTGCTCTGCGAGTGCGATGATAGGCAACAGAACCTCTTTGGCACAACACTTTCGCATCACCTTTCCTGCAAGGATCTGTGTTACTACCTTCATAGTGGGGTCGCAAATGATGGAGATAGCGTACACGCATGGCTTCTTCACCAACTTGAATTTCTCCTTCATTAACTCTACAAGCACCTGCTTGCCACCCTTGCCACAAAAGATCATAGCTGGATTTTCGCCTGTTATGCAGTGAATCAACATATATGTGATGGGTATTGACTCCTCCAGCCACATACACCCATCATGCACCAAGTACAACAGCTACTTCATGACCAAAACTGTCACCAAGGTGCGGTTATAGTGCGCACCCAGAGTAGGTTCAGCAATCCTACCTTCTCTACCCCCTTGAGCCACCTCCATGACTCCAACGCTGTCATTCTCATATTTGTATCTATGATGTGATGCATAAGCTATTCAATCACCAGGTGCGGGAACCTCTCATGGTCCACCAAGTCCCAGTCTTCAAGTTTCACTATTAGCACTCAGGCCAAGCGCGGACCGTCGAAAGTAATTTCATCTGGTAGTAGAGAGGTTTTCAAGGGAGTCTTACTCTCATCAATGTCATTTGGGACCTTGGCCTTAGGCTTATGCAGAGGGACATACTCTAAAAACCATGTAATTGGATCCACACCCTGGGTTTTAACCTCCTCTACTTCAACCCCCACATCCTCATCATCCATCAGGATGTCTTTGATGTCCTCCTCCTCTACCTCTAAGTTTATGACCTTGCCCTTCTCTTGTGCAGTGGCCTTTGGTGGGTTTCATCTTGGCAAGGCGCGCACTGATATGGTAGGTTGTTTTCCCTTCTTGTCCTTCACAGTCTCCTTGGTTGGGGTTGGCTTCTGTCTCGATGTTCTCGGGGATTTAGGGACCTCTGGCAATACTTCGGCAACCTTTGGGGCACCTTCTTTGGCCTCCATATGAATTTCCTGGACATTTTCCTCGGCTACCACTTCTTTGGTGTACATAGCTTCTGCGTGGGTCGACATGATGTTATTCACTAGTTCCTGTGTTTGCTTTGACAATTGTTCAAATGTCGAACTCGCTATCAAATCTTGAAAGAATTCATGGTTCATGTGCACCTAAGAGTGCAACAACTCAATTCTCAAAATGCCAAGTTTTTTTCGTTGGGCAGCTACTTGTAATTTATAGGGTATTTCGAATTCAAATCCGACTGTTCCTCCCAAAATCAGTTCATTAATGCTGGATTGGTATCATATTTTCAAGGATCTAAACCATAAATTTCATCTTAAATGTCAGTCGTCCGCTCCATGTGGCCTCACTTCTGTCATCTTTTCATGAACAGTGACCGTAATTGTCACTTTCTGGCCAACCTGCGTGATTTCTCCCTGGGTAGCGCAACTCCCTCCACAATGCCGCGAACCCAGTGACACTTCCTTGCTTCACACCATCTTCCAATCATGCAGCTCCCCAACCCGAGCAGTGTAGTTTATAGTCCTGCACCTCCTTTCAGCTGCCTGGAGTTCTAAGACTATGCTACCTTCATTTAGTCACATGGCCAGACTGTCAGTGTATGGCTTCAAGCAACTTCCATTCACCTTTCCTAGGAATGGTTCTCCATTCACTTTGACCAGCTATACCGCTCCTCCATTGATAATCTCCTTAATGACATAAGGCCCTAACCAGTGCATCCTGAACTCCTTAGAAATTTATCAAACTTACTATCATATAGAAAAACCTAGTCATTTACCTTAAATGAGCGCAGTTTAATGTGTTGATCATGCCATGCCTTCTCGCACTGCTTTTGGACCTGTTGGTGAAATCCTGCTAAAAATATTTCTTCCTCCACTTCATCCATTTGTTCGAGCCTCTCCTCTGGGGCTTCACGATCTGTCATACATGTGAGCGCTGCTATGCGTAAGCTAGGCACAATATACTCGATAGGCATTACTGCTTCAACACCATAGACAAGCCTAAAAGGGGTTTGTCTACTCCCCATATTCTATAGATGCCCAGCAATGACAGAGAAATTTGCTGCACGCACCACTAATTCCTTCTTTTGCTAGACAGTATATCCTTTTGGTGTAGTTTCTATTGTTAGGAAATGTATTATATCATCAAAATGACCATCTATGACATGCACTACAAATAGTTGTGCATCAGGAAATCCTTCTTCCAAGTTAGTAGGTTCCTCCCTTGTTTCGATGCGCGACAGATGGTCTGGTCCTGCGTTCAGTAGTCTGGGCTTCATGACAACTTCAAAATCATACTCCTGGAATAATAAGAGCCACCTGTAGATTCTCCCCCCTAACACAGGTTTATTGACCAGGCACTTCAGAATGGAGTGATTTGTGTACATCTTAAAATGGCCTCTCAGTAAGTAGTGCCTATACTTTTGGATCGCATACACCATAGCTAACCCCTCCATCTCAGTGGTGGAATAGTTCTTCTCTACTTTGGATAATCTTCGACTTACGAACGCAATAGGATGGTCCAAGCCTTCTCTGCCAGCTTGTGTCAGTACTACTCCAAGCGCTATACATGATGCACCGACATGTACATGAAACTCTTTCTTCCAATCCAGGAAGACTAGGATCAGTCTGGTAACCATCTTTTCTTTCAATATATCCAAGCTCTTCTTACAGTCATCATTCTAGTAGAACATGACATCCTTCTTCAACAATTTCTCCATAGGCATGGTGATCTGGGCATATCCTTTGATAAAATTTCTGTAATATCCTGTATGTCCCAGGGTAGCGCGCAACTGCTTCACACTCTGCAACGCTTCTAAGTTCAGTATCATCGCAATCTTCGCAAAATCTACCATCAGTCCCTGTCTGCAAACCACATGCCCCAACAAGTGATCTAGATTTAAACAAGAACGCAATAAAATATAGAGATAACCATATACACAAAGATGTAGCAGAAATAATACTTCATTTCATTAATGGAAAATACTGAAATATGCTTACAACCGGAAATAGAAATAAACCAGCTAGGACTATGGTAGCTGATCTCTGAGAAGAGATGTGCGGCTACATGTCTCTGAACTGTTCCGAACTTGTGTTACAATGAGGCTCAAAGGCCTATTTATTATTGAGAAACAATGGAAAACCCTTCACATCCAAAACCGACCCTTAGAAGATGAAACGCCAAATTGTGGGCCCCGTTTTGGGTAAATTGGTACATCAATTTCCCGAGGTCGTAACTTTGGCATACGATCTCCGTTTGACGCGTATGATAGCTCATTAGAAAGATCTATCCGAGAAATACCATTGTTGGAACGGGCAACATTGGTGCATTGCATGGACCCATGTTGCCCCTGGATTCCCCAAAAAACGTCGTTTAGGGCCTCAAAACAGTTTCGGAAGTTCAGGACCCGAAAAACTACTAAAAATAGTAAGTTGTGCTACAATTAAGGAAACTGAAAATGCTGAAAGAGACAATGATGGGGGGCCAGATGGACTTGGCAGGTGGCCACCAATATCCACCTGGATCACACAAGCCAACAACTAAGTGGGAAGAATTTGGGACAATCTACCTATGAGAAGGAGATGATGGCCATCTTACATGCAGTAGATACCTGGTGACCTTACTTGTTGGGGCGACGCTTCCAAATCCACACATATCATCAAAGTCTTAAACATTTTTTGGAACAACGCCTATCCTCACCACAACAAAATAAATGGCTCGCCAAAATGCTGGGATATGATTATGAGATAATTTACAAGAAAGGGCGAGAAAATATTATAGCAGATGCATTATCTCACCAATTTGAGGATGAAAGTACCCTGCTCACAATTTCCCTTCCCATTCCAGGATGGATTGACGAGGCTCATACGGAATGGTTTTCACATACCTGGCTCTCCCAACTCATTACTCAATTGCAGGCGGACCCAAATTCCACCAAGGGCTACTCGTGGCAGGATGAGATTCTGCACTACAAGGACAAAGTCGTACTATCACCAACGTCCACCCTCAAAAGCAGCATTTTGGCAGAGTTTCACTCATCCCCCACTGCAGGACATTCAAGCTTTCAGAAGACATATGCTCGCACTCACAGATCATTCTTTTGGATAGGAATGAAAAAGGGCATTCTTACTTTTGTAGCGGAATGCGATGTCTGTCAGTGCCACAAAGGAGAGACGGTCAAAGCACCAGGCACATTACAACCATTGCCCATTCCTACATCAATATGGACAGAGGTTTCTATGGATTTCATTACAGGCCTTCCAAAGTCAGGAAACAAGTCAGTCATTATGGTGGTGGTGGACAGACTTTCTAAGTATGCTCATTTCTGTGCCCTACCCCACCCTTTTACACCAACTTTGGTCGCTCAATCTTTCATGGATCAAATCTTCAAATTGCATGGCATGCCCACTTCCATTGTGTTTGATTGTGACCCGGTCTTCACCAGTAATTTTTGGCAGGAACTCTTCAGGCTACAAGGTACCCAACTAAAGCTCAATACTTCCTATCATCCACAAACTGATGGGCAAACTGAAGCAGTCAACAAATGTCTGGAAACCTACCTTAGGTGATTCACTTCAAAAAAGCAACATCTCTGGGTACAGTGGTTACCTCTAGCTGAATGGTGGTATAACACCAACTATCATGCCACCACCAAAATGACTCCATATGAAGTAGTTTATGGTCAACTCCCTCCTTCCCCTACTTCTTATATCAAGGGGTGCTCAAAGGTACAAGCAGTGGATCAACTCCTACAGAACCACACAACCATGCTTGCCCATCTTAGAGAGAATCTTCATCAAGCTCAAAACCGCATGAAGCAACAGGTAGATCAACATCGATCAGAATGCCAATTTCAAGAAGGAGACCAGGTATTTTTGTGGCTAAAACCATATAAGCAAACATCACTCAAAGACAAGGGGTGTCAAAAACTATCTCCAAAATTCTACAAACCGTATCAAGTACTTCAGTGCATTGGAGAAGTGGCCTACAAGCTAGCTTTGCCATCCACTGCAAAAATCCATCCAGTTTTGCATGTCTCATGCCTCAAGAAAGTGATTGGGACCCAGCCACTATTCTTCAGCAGTTTCCGCAGCTTCAGCCTTGAGGACAAGGCTATTCTTATGGGGGAGGGCATGTTAGGGTCCCACCCTAACCCCCTTATTTATGTAGTAGGATCGAGTCATAAGTATAGTTAAGTAAAGAGTCAATAAAGCCCATATTAATAATTGTAAGTGGTTAACCTGCATTTAATGACGGGACCACAGTGAGTTGCAAATGGGCCATGGTATTAGATAGATGGTCTTAATAAGAACCATGGTATTGCTCCATGGTATTGCATGTACGAATCATATATAAAGGATAGAGACTCCCTGCAAGGAGCATCGTGTCTTATTTTGTAATCGAGTTGTGCTCTATTGGAGGTTGCCCCCTCGAAGAGGCAAGTGAATATTGTTTTTTGAATAATAAAATACTTGTTGTTGATTCTCACTGTTCTATGTTCTGGGTATATTTCTCGCATATTTGGTATTCTGGTATCTTCTTGCAGGTTAAGAGCATAACATATTATACCAAACAAGTGGAGTGATATGAGCGCATTAAAAAGACAGTAATCACTCTAACGTGTAAGAGAACAGTTCAGTTGAGTGTGATACTAGGAGATGGTGTAGTGAGGTAAAATTGTTCAAGAAATAAGGCCACTATGTCAAAGAATAAATCCAACAAAAGCTTTGGAGGTTGTGCATTGAATACAAGGGGTCAAGATAATATGGGGCCATGGCCATAAGGTTAAATTGAGAGGATGACATATGAAGATTTGTTGGAGGAATAACACAAACAGTATGCAGTTAAATATATTGAAGAAATACTAGGCCAAACAATGTGTTGAATGTTATCATACATTCGCACCATGAGATTGCGTCTGTACACTGCCATGCTAGGAGATTATAAATGGAATTGATCGTAAAGGCAATTCAAAAGAATGCTAGTAGATTTAAAAGGCAGGTTAAATATTGTTAACATGGTACAACGATGGAAGACCATGAGCATACACTAAAATGAAGGGACATCAAGGCAACAAATTGTGTTTAAAATGCAATAAAAAAATATATGAAGTCATGGGAAAATTGACAAAGACCACCTTGACAAAGGTGTTTGAAAATAATTAGTTCAAAGCCACAATCTCTCATCTCTTATTGGATTATTTTGTTTGTTTGTGATAACTATATCTTATTCGATTAATATTTTGAGTCGTGATTAACATTTGTGTGCTTGCAAGATTGATGATTGCAAAATGATTTCTAGTTGGACACATGAGTTTAGTAGAATGATTAATTCCATGAGAATGAGGCGCACATCTAACAATAACAACGCGACCATATCTCATAATGTGACAATAACATTGTCTAGGGTTTCCAGCGACCACCTTTCTTCTACTTATAACCTATCTTCTGTGTAAACGTTTCTTATCATAATGTCAACAGTGATGTAAAGATCAATTGGGCATGTAATAGTTATGAGAGAATCAGGAAGAAATTCAAGAGTTGTGAGGTAGGTCAAAAGTCATGATAGGTGAACAATCACCTCACCTCTATAAGTATACCCTCATGCCTCATTTGTGCGGTACTTTTAGCACTTGAGAGACAATTTATTTGTGCTTAAGGAGATAGAGACACTCGACTCTTGGAAGCTAGTAGAGGGAGTTGTGGTGAGGCTAGGGTTTTGATTTTGATGATGGTATGAGCAACCAATGTTCCATTGTTGGGCTTTAACGGTTTGCATGACTTTTACTTGTACTTGCAATAACATTAATAAGAAGTTGTTTGCTTTCAATATGGATTCCCATGCATCTTTATGGTGATTGTACTGACTTTCTTCTATTTTCATCATGCTTGTATTTGTGCTTTCATGTGTTAATGAACTTATTCTTAGCTTATCACTTTAATGTCTACTTTGAATTTGTAGCACCCTCTTCCCACATCCACCTCCATGCCAAACCGGTAAACATGAGACAAGAGGCTACTATGATCAGATTTGACCTCCTATGTGACTTTAAGGAAGTGGAATCAACATAAACATCACACACAGTCATCCAACATCATCAACAGAACCCTCAGGAGACAAGTTAGCCACTAAAATAGCATGTCCCTGGGTCCCACTATTGTTTTGGATCTCTTAGGCCATAGTTGTTCTCATGCTATGGGCAAGGGAGCGATCAGAAACCTAAATTTGTTCTCATAAGCTTGCCTGTAAGTGACCCCAGGATTTAAACCACTTTTTCAGGCCCAAAGCCCAACCCACTTCCCAGAATGGAGTGATAGCCTGAAATCATTAAAATTACAAGGAGACAATGATGCAAAATTAATAAGTTGAGCAAGACCATAACCAGACCCCTATTAGCCATGTCAAGCATTTCGTTAAACATATCATCAACATGTAACCTACAGGTGTAAACAACATAATTAAGTGTAGGGGCCTCATACTTATCTAAGAATCACAATGAACCATTTTTCCCTTGTGTCATTTGTTGAATTATCATCTACTAGGCCATAGATACACTATCCATTCATTTACAAGTAAAAACATGCTGAGAGCCATACATAGTTGTTGTCATAAGATATACATATAACCAGCATAATAAGAACAAAATTACCATAAACATATCAGCCATCAAAATCCACATATACATCAATACATTTGCACATGGAAATCAAGGGAATGAATTTATCATTAATGAATGCAATAAACCAACCAGATATGGAACTACCATGTTCCACCCAACCATAGAATGGCTTAGCCAAATCTCTCTTCAACCATTCACCCCCGTGCCATATTCCAAGCATGAATGTGGGACTCAAATCAAAGGAACCAACCAATGAAAACCGAGGCTAAACCACCTCACCCTCATTAATAAAACCCTGGATTTACTGTAATCCATCTTGGATCACTAGGCCAACACAATGAACACATCATAATAGGATTTACTGTGATCTCCACCCGATCACTAGGCCAAACAAGCATGGATGCCACCGGATTTCTCCACCTACACCATGAGGAATTTTCCTATCTCCTAGTATCTCAGGCTTTACCACAATTCAAACCCAGATCACTAGGCCCTAAATCGAGACCCACTTTCCAGGCTTTACTGCATATCCCAAACCCGGGATTACTAGGCCCAACTAAGATCAAACCACCTCTTGTCTTTACCGTATATCCTGCCATTCACCGGAAAGGATTCCTAGGCCATCCGAGGCAACAAAAAATACAACTTTACCACAACCCACAGTCTGGTTTAGGGGTTACTAGGCCATGTGTTCTATCATTTCCAAGATCCACCTCAGTCAGCATTGAATCCGTCCGGCAATTCAACTCAACCAAAACATGAGAACCCCATCACACCATGGCTATTTGGAAATGGCAAGGCTAGGCTAAAACACTGTCACAACTGGCAAAACCCATGCCATGATAAAAAATAACCACATGCAATACCATACAGGAAAAATCTAGCAAGGAAAATACACATGCAAGTTGAAACCTGCAATAAAGCCTATTATAGCTTCTTGATCCTACCTTTCCCTTCTTGATCTTTGCTTCCTCTTGCCTTCTTTTCCCTTCTTGCTCCAATAAACTCTAAGTGTTCAAGAGCATGAGAGAGAGAGAGAGAGAATAATAAGAGAGCTCTAACACTGAACTGAAAAAACGTTACCAACTGATCCTCAAAAGCCTTTTTATGAATGAGACCTCTATTTTCTTCATTTTCCATTGTTTTCCTTCAATTTCATCCTCACATGCAACCTGTGACCTTTCAGCTCCCTTTTCTCCTAATTTCCATTATTTTCGTAAATAATTGTGCCAAAAATGTATTTTTGCCTCTTTAATGCCTTTACCAATTTCCTTAGCCATAAATAACTGAATGAACACCCCCTAGGATGTCTTGCCCAACATTCAGCTTGGATTAAGTGTCCCATCAACCGTGGTTATTGTTTTCTTTAACTTTTATTACATGGAATTTTCACCAGGGTTGTTACAGAACCCTCCCACTTGGGGGACATCATCCTTGGTGTTAAATCACACATATACCTCAGCAACCTGCTATAGAAATTCTCACTGCAAATCACCTGATAATGCAATGTAACTAAAGCAAAATACTTGATCTACTTCTACTATCAAACTTGCGGAAGCTTAATCGATTTTGAGCAAGATCAAACAGAACACATATAGCAGAGAAGAAGAATCAATCACACATGAAACATAGAATAATACTCTGGGGAAAGCCTCAGCTAAAAACCCTGCTATCTGTATTATCATACAAGTGGAAATATCTCAATATTACACAAAGCTTTAGCTCTCACAGCAATGCAGCTCTCAGTACAATCCCTCTCACTGCTCATAGACAGACCAGACAACTCATATGCCTTTCCCTCTGTCCTCCAAGCCTCCTATTTCCTTGTGTTGTTTTCCTTGGGTGCTCCTATTGTAACCTTGTGTGACATTGGTCTCACACACTACTCCAACACACTATAAAACTGTGCAATCCTCGAGGAATGAATTCCTTTTGCATGCAAGAGATTTTTTTATAGAAAAATTCTTGCAACTGATAGTACATTGTCCCTGCCTTTAATCTCAACTAGGTCTCTGTCTGAACTGACATGCGTGAGTTATTTATGAGAGAATATTCAGTTATCTGGAGAACACTAGTTTCATGCATGCATGCATTAACTGATTGAACTCACAATTAGTTCCACAAACTATTTTGAACTAATCTAACTGGACTTAGCTCAGTTAACTGAGCTAACTAATTACAACTCAAATACAACTCATCCTTATCTCCTTAATTAAGGGATAACTTCCTCAATCAAAGGGATCATTGTTGCATGACTTCACAAAGACTTCATGTTTGAATTTCTCCAACTAATTAACTCAGGATGAATTAATTAATTATTTTTCAAACAGCTGGTGAGACTAAATTCTCAATTTTAATTCAAGGACAAATTAAAATTGGAATATACCCTAAAATGTTATCCTTAGCAATGTTATTTTTAGCATTTCTTGTTGTTATTTTCAACACTCCCTCTCAACAAGAAAGGGATTATCTGCCACCCTAATCCTATCTCTATGGAACTCGAATTTACACTTTGACAATGCCTTAGTCAAAATGTTAGCATCTTGCTCCTCGGTCAAAATATACTGCAACAACATGATCCTCCTCGCCACACAGTCTCTGAGATGATGATACCGAATGTCGATATGCTTGGACCTGTCTTGAAATACTGGATTCTCAGAGAGTTTTATACAACTCTGATTATCACAATAGATCACAGTTGGATCCATCCTCTGATCAAACAAACCGACTAGCATTTTCTGCATCCAAATGGCCTCACATGTTGCCTGACTTGTAGCCATGTATTCAGCCTCTGCTGAGCTGAGTACAACTAACCTCTGTTTCCTACTATACCAAGAAATTGCAGCTGAACCAAGGTTGAAAATTCCTCCTGATGTGCTCTTCCGATCTAATGGACTGCCTGTCCAATCCGCATCTGTGAAGCCATGTAATTTCACTCCCTCTGACCATCTATACCATAATCCATATTGAGATGTGTCTCTGAGGTATCTCAAAACATGCTTCGCTGCCTTCCAAAATAGCTTGGTAGGCTGAACCATAGCTTGACTCAGCTGGTTCACCGCATATCACAAATCTGGTCATGTGTTCACTAAGTACATCAGTGAACCCAAAAGCTTCCGATACACAGTAGCTTCTACTACTTCTCCTGAAGTAGCATCCTCCTTCCTTCAATTACCTGCTAGAGGAGTCTGCATGGGCTTGCACTTCTCCATGTGGAATCTCCTGAGTATCTCATTGGCATACTTGCCTTGAGACACAAACAACTCCCCATCCTTCTGTCAAAATTCCATGCCTAGAAAGTAGTGCATGATACCCATGTCTTTCATCTCGAACTCTCTTGCAAGGTCCTCCTTGCAAGACATGATCAATTGATCATCATTTATCAATATCAGATCATCAACATAAAGAACAATAATTAACTTCTTACCTTCCACCATGATGTGGTAAAAATTCGCATCTGCTTCACTCTTTGTGAAGCCCAACCTGGTTGTCGCGCAGAGTGTCTAGACACCATGACAATGCTCAGAGTAAGGTTTTTCACTCTTAAATCCTTACTCCATTTAGACTCTTTCCTAGGCAAGTCAAGGGGGCTAGTCCTTAAGGTAAATGGATGAGAAAGCCTGTAGATCATGGGCTCTAGGAGATTTTAATGATGGACAACTTGATGAATCTAAATGATTAAATCAAATTGATAGATTAAATGCCAACATAAACAAGACACGACCACAAGATAAAAACAATTATAGGCCAGTGCCTTTGATATTTGAATTAACCATCAATAAAACAAGTTATCCAGAATGATTTTCCAATATGTGACGAACAGTGACAATCAGGCATGATTAATATAAACGCTCAACACTATAACATGCAAAAGATTTCAAATGTAAAATGATTTTCATCAACTGCCAAGATCTAGAATTAATTAACCTTTTCCAAAAGTCAATATGATTTATCGCACCTTGACCATAGAAGAATTGTAAAATTTAAGATTTAACATTTAACATCAGAAACACCAAAGGACTTTAATTTAGGCAATAACATTGATGAAGTAAAACAAATTAACGGGTTTTAAAAAAAAATCAAAATTTTTAATGGGCCATAGGCCACATTAAAAAAAAATTAACGTTTAAGTGAAAAACCCTTAATTATTTTATTTTAAATCCTTAGTCACACATTTAAATTTATTTATTTATTTTTAGAAATTTTTAATTGTTTAGAATTTTAAAGTTTTTTCATTTTTATTTTTGAAAATTTTAAAATTTTCTAGGATTTTAAGGCTCTTTTTAAATTTATTAGATTTTAGGACCCTTTTTAATGTTTAGGATTTAGATTTTAGATTTTATGATTTTAATAATTAATATATATATATATATATATATATATATATATATATATATATATATATATATATATATATATATTCTTTTCTTTTTATTTTTAGAATTTTTTTATTTGAGGTTTTTTAGAAAAATTTTAATGTTTTAATGTGAATTGAAATGTTTTAGAATTTTCTTTGAAATCAAAATTAAAATCATAAAATCAAAAAAAAAAAAAAAGAATCTAAATTCTACGTATATACATATAACATAAAAGAAATGAAAAAACTAACCCAAAGTATGTAAATAAAAACTAACGTCTAGACTAACCTAAACCTTAACTAAATACAAAAGAACTAACCTAGACATAACATATTCATATAAAAAATATAAAATATAAAATATAAATAAAATAAAAAATAAAAATCGAAGTGCTTTTTTTTTATTGCTAATATGCACATGAGACAGAGGGAGAAAGCTCAACAGCAAAGGGATGAAATAAGTTGTTGTGCAGAGGAAGGGAAGAACAAGTTGAATGATGAAGGGAGGACAGAGCAGCTGCAGGTTTAGATGAATAGTAGAAGAGGAGACAAAGGATCAATGGTGAGGAAGAATCTGATAGCAACGTGAGGGTTAAGGAGAGGGCATCGTTTGAACAGCAAGCTTGTCCAGGTTTCGGATAGTTGCAAGACAACATGCAGGTGAGGGATACGAAAGGCTACGGATAGGTGAAGCATTTGGTGTGGGTAGCGCTGAGGAGTAGACATTGAAAAAGGAATGCGAGGGAGTTGGAACAAGCAACGAGGATTGAAGGCTGGAGAAAAACGAGAGGAAGGTAGGCAATGAGCGAGGGCAACAAGGGTTGCGTTTAGGAAGAATAAGGCAACATAGGAGGGATGGAGGGTTAGCAGCGAATGTTTGCAGATAGAAAAGGAGGACGTGGCAAAAGGGTCATTGGTGGGCAAATAGTTGGAGCCACAACAAGGAAGGGAAAAAGATGGGATGCGTAGAGGCTTTAGCAGGTTATGGCAGTTATGGGCAACTGCATGAGGGTTTGAAGGAGCTGCCATAAGGGTATGGAGAGCTATGGAAATGGGTAAGGATGATAGAAGTGTGAAGGTTAGGCAGCAGATAGAACTCAGGAAAAAACTCAGATTTCTCCAGATCTTTAAAAAAAAAAAATCAAAGCCCAAAAATAATTTCGAATTTTTCCAGGAAACAACAAAGAAAACAATTTTGAAATCTTGTTCTTAGGAAACCCTGGGTAGCAGAGAAACTGCAGCCCAAGAACCGAGGAGAAATTTCCAGACTAAGATCTTATACTTTAGCTTAAAATTTATCAATGAAACCCTTATTGAAATTTCAGATCTAAAAACTAAATTTAAACCTTTGGACTGCAAAAACTAGACATAATCCCTGCCAAAATGATGTTGATGAAAACCAGAAACCCAGATCTTACCCTCCAGGGCCTAGATCTAGACTCTACACAACTTTTAGCTTCAGATCTGTAGCTGCAATGCAACAAAAAAAGCACCCAAATGATATACACAATGACCCAAAAAAACACTAAAACCCTAAAAACCAAAGTCAAAAAATTAAAACTAATTATAGATCTATGTTCATAAATGGCAGATCTATCAGATCTAGGGAGTGTGAGTCCGACTCCTCTCCTAGATCTGATGATCCGAGGCTCTCAACAGCCAGACCTAACGATTTAGCACAGAAAAATTAAAATTTTTTGAATTTTAGAGGAAGTACTAGGCTCAAAATCCTTCATGCATCACCCATAAAAATATCTTATGATAAGTCGGGCTTCAAATTCAAACTGGTCTCTTTAGAAAACACGACTCGGGAGTTGGTTGGTTCAACCGAGAACTTCCCCGAACGCCCGATGATCTAATAATCAAGGATTTTCCTGCAAAACTCGATTCAACTGTCAAAATAGAGTGAGAAAACAATAATAAAATCCAGATCTAATAGAGATACCTACTATTATATTCAAAACTTAAATTATCATTCAAACCCCAGCGACTGACCAAGATACCTGTACTCCAATCGCTCTTCAGAAGCTATTATTAATGGCAAAAATTAAATTATGCATGAAAATAATATATCTTACAGCATTTCCATGAAGAGTAACACCAGCAGAAATTTAACCCCGAAGTCTTTCTTTATTGTTCATAAAAAGATTAGAAGAGAGAGCTTTTCACTTAGTACACGATCAAAAGATCGGATCATACTAATTGACAAATGACCTCCTATTTAAAGATAAATCTTCCAACGGCTAGTTCGAGTGATTCTTATCAAAGTGATCTCAACCATTGATGAGGATCAAAATTTCTTTTAATCTCATCCGTCAAAATTTTAAATATTGAGGAAATTTTGAATTTTTCAATTAAATGCATTTTAATAAATTTAAAAATTAAATTTTGCATTAATTTCCTCAAAATTTTGACTTTTACTTAACCCTAAGGACCCAAGGCATAAAATTTAGCAAAATAATCAATTAACCTTAGTCCCTGGACTTGTTAAGATTTAATTTCTTAAAGGATCCACAAATTTTACCTCTGGAAAATTTAAATTTACCTAGGACCTAGGACCTATGAGGGAGATAAATTATTTTTCTAACCCTTAAGACACTTTACATCATGATTTTTTACATTTTTTACATCTCAAGGGGAAAACCCATTTGAAAAAGACCCTCACAGACTACCCATTTCTGCGACACAAATATAATCCAACAGACTAATCAACTTATAACCTAACCAAATAGTTAGGACTATTCCCGAATCACTTTTACATAGACTCGATCTATAACACTAGGACTCACCTAAGATTCTGGTGACAAAATTCATTTCGGCTTTGGGGTAAGGCTGAAGGAAAAATTTGCCAACCATCCGAGAATGGATCGATGAGACAAAAAACCTCTCGGAATGTAGATCGTTACCAGAAAAATAGGTTTACCTAGGCAATTACATACATGGCACAGATCTGTTGAGATTATTTACATCATATATATGCAAAATGGGTTTACATTATAATATGATAATCAGGCTAATGATGATAGCTAGACGACACGGACACATCGATCAAGCACTATCCCTTTTGCGAAAAAAGGGGGTGTACTGCTATGGGTCATTGACACGTAGTAGTCAACACCCGGTGAAGTAGTTGTCAATCCTGGTGTACCAAGCATGAGGTGCTTGCTTAAGCCCGTACAAAACTCTCTTGAGTCGGCACACATGTGACTCACGATTGAAGGTATCAAACCTTCTAGTTGCCCTATGTACACCTCTTCCTCAATCTTGCCATTGAGGAAGGCAGTCTTCACATCCATCTGATGGATCCACCAACCCATCTGTGCTGATAGTGCCAACATCGATCTGATAGATGAGTACCTTGCTACAGGAGCAAAAGTCTCATCATAGTCAATCCCCTTGACCTGTGAGAAACCACGGGCAACAAATCTTGTCTTACGTTTCTCCACACTACCATCAGCAGCTTGCTTTACCTTGTAAAGCCAACAGGAACTCACAACTAACTTGTTCTACGGTCTTGGAACAACATCCCAAACATTATTCCAAACTATGGAGTCATACTCCTCCACCATAGCATCAACCCAAATCGGTTGTTACACTACTTCCTCAAAGGAAGATGGCTCGGTCTCAACACATTCCCCAACAAGGGCCACGTATCTAGTGTACCTATCAGGTGACCTCCTCTGTCTACGCTGAGAACATGGTTCTCCCACATTCTCTCTCGCATCCAACAACAATATTTCAGCTTCTCTCATGCGCTTCCGCCCATATATGGAAGACGTTGCTTGATTGGATGTCTCCACTCCTAGAACCTCTGCATGCGGCTGCTCCACATCAGTCTGAGGCTCCTCCTCCTTAGGAACCAAAAGTTCCTTCACAGCCTGTAGTTGGAGCTCCCTCCCAAGGGAAACTCGCATGGCCTTCTGCTCATCAAACTTAAGATCTCTACGAACCACTGTCCTCTAACTAGTAGGCAAATACACCCGATAGTTGTGGGGTGTATCAGTGTACCCCACAAGTATCCCCAACTCAGCTATCGGCTCAAGTTTCTTCCGGTCATCCTTGGTCACATGGCAATAAACTAATGAGCCAAAGATCTTGAATTAACTCACATATGGTCTCTTCCCGGAGAAAGCTTCCTCTGGTGTCTTCATCCCAAGGATGCGATGTGGGCTTCTATTCCACAAATAGACCGTTGTGTTGCATGCCTCATCCCACAAATGAAGTGATAGGCCTTGGTCATGCAACATCACCCAAGTTGCCCCCACAATCATTATGTTCTTCCTCTCAGCCACCCCATTCTGCTATGGGTTATGAGGTGTCGTCAACTCTTGTTTAATTCCTTCCGCTGCACCGAAGTCCTTAAACTCTTGAGAGACATACTCTCCGCCATTGTCACTTCTTAAGGCCCTGATCTTCTTTCCTGATTCTTTCTCAACCAAAGCTTTGAACTCACAAAACTTTGAGAAGGTTTGATCCTTCTTCTGCATGAAATAGATCCAGCATCTATGAGAAAAATCATCAATGAAAATCACATAATACCTTTGTTTAGCAGTGGAGGCTGTCGAGAATGGTCCACATACATCTGTATGAACTTGCTCCAATATTGCTTCAGCTCGACTGTCTCGATCATGAAAGGAATATTTTGCATACTTATCCAAGGTACAACCTTTGCATGTGTCCACTTGCTCAAGTTTACCTTTGGGAAGTCTGGTAGAAATCTGTTGCATTATCTTCAAGGCCCCATGATGCAAGTGGCCTAACCTTCTATGCCATAACTTGCCAATATCTTGGATTTGCACCAATTATGTTTTGGAACTTAATGCAGCATAGTCATCTACCTCTAGCTTGTAGAGATTCTTCACTCAAATCCCAATCCTCTTGGTCTGACTCGTGGCTATGTGTCTCAGGAACGCCTTTCCTTTACTGAAGACTACATCATAACCTCTGTCTCCCAACATCATGACCGATACCAAGTTTTTCTTCAGTCCAGGCACATACTTTACATCAATAAGGGTGAGAGGAGCTCCATGCTCCCTCTGAAACACAACTGTACCTTCACCTAAAACACGGTACTTTCCATCATCGTACATCTCTATGCACATCTTGAGGTCTTTCTCCTCCAAGATACTGAATAAAATCTTATCGTCGGTCATGTGGAATGAGGCTCCACTGTCTAGGTACCAAACACAACCCACCATCAATGAAACCATGCATGCGATAAGGGTAAAATCCAATTCGAACTGAGAGGCCAATGCCTCACCTTCTGATCCCTTCGAGGATCCTTCTTAGATTTCTTCAATGGACAATTAGTTGCATGATGGCCCACCTCATGACAATTAAAGCATCTCACTTTAGATTTTTCAATCTTCTTCCCACCATAGGAAGAACTCGATTTGGAATCGGAAGCCTTCCCTTTCCCTTTCCTTGCCTTACTAGCTAAGGCTATATTTTCTTCATCATCATGCTTAGATGAAGAACCGTCTCTGGTGCTCCTCCTAATCTCCTCTTGCATCAAATCCGACCACATTCATTCCAAATCTAGCAGTTTCTCTCTTCCATTCACTAATTCCTGGTAGCTATTCCAGATCTTAGGAAGACCAAGGAGAGCAAGACTCACCATATCATCATCAGCTGTCGTGATTCCTACACTTCCAAGCTCATCTCTACAGGTGATGAGCTTGTTCAGATATGTAGAAATCATGTCACCATTTTCACATTTGATTTTCCGAATCTTATCCTTCAACGCCAGCTTCCTCTAGTCATTGTTGTTTTGATATAGGTCTTTCAATGTCTTCCACACTGAAAATGGAATCTCCTTCCCATGGAGACTCAAGACAGTATGGTCTCGAACTCCCTCCAGAAGAATCCTCCTCGCTCTCGCCACACATTTCTTCCATTCCACCAATTCTTGGGCATTAGCTGTTGTTGGCTTGGGGACTTCTTGATCAATGAAGTCCTTCAAACCATTGTCTTCTAATACCGCTTCCATGTGATCCTTCCATGCTATGTAATTCGAGCTGCCATCCAGAGCATTCTCGAGTCTCAAGCCATTGAACACCATTGGTGAACTTTGAGATGTGATAAGAAATCGATTTTGTACCTGCAATCAAGAACTTCAAACTTCAAACTTCTCCCTTCTTTGTATACCGTTCTCCACTTTGATAGCCTTTGCTCTGATATCAATTACAAATTCTCATTGTAGTTCACCTAATAATGCAATTTAACTAAAGAAAAATAGTTGATCTACTTCTACTATCAAACTTGCGGAAGCTTAATCGATTTTGAGCAAGATCAAACAGAACACATATAACAAAGAAGAAGAATCAATCACACATGAAACACAGAAGAATACTCTGGGGAAAGCCTCATCTAAAAACCCCGCTATCTGATCTGAAAATCACTTATGAGTGATCTCAGTTAATTAATGTAGGTATTACAGACTCATGTGTTGGTGTGTGTGTCTATATTATCTTAGGCAACAGATCGATAAGATTGCAAAATAAACAGCATTGAAAAACAGTAAGAGAAACACAACAAGAAAATGCAAAACACAATAATTTAATAAGGAGTTTACCCAATCCTCCTAGGCTACGTCTCCTGGTCTAGTTTTCAATGGTGGCCTTTTTTATTGTGTCTTTGAGTAGATGTTTTACAATGAGGAGCTCAATTTGAGTCTCCTGCAATAGATGATGCTTAGTAGGGTGGTACTTGGATTCCCCAAGCCACTAGAGTACACAAACTCCCCCTTACCAAGTCTCAACCTCAACTAGTCTTAATGGGATGAGTCCAAATTGGTACTCAGTTCCTGATAGATATCCTCACGGGGATTTCTTGAACCTCTCAAGCCTTCTTGGTTCTGTCTGCTCGATGCTACCTTAGATCTGCAGGTTAGCTCGACTTCTTTGTTCTCTGCTTCTTGCTTCACTCTCTATTTTGTCTTCTCTGTCTCCTCTGTTTGTTCGTGGCTTAAAGCCAATACGTCCCTTGAATGTTCACTTCCTCTTCCGGCCCTTCGGATCGCCTGCCTCTGTCCGCTTGGAATTCCCTGCTTCTGTGTCATTGCCACTATGTAACATTTCACAGAGAGGTGGCCACTTGTCCCTTCACGAACTGAGCGCCAGCTCTTCCTCGAATGGTTTGTTACTTCAGTTATTCCATGAAATGATTCATCAACTAGCTCAATGGTCAAATTGAACTTCAAATCTTTATATGCCTCAGCTTATTCTTCCACCAAATCCGGTCTCCCATCGGGTACAATCTCTGCCATTTGATCTGGGGCCTCCAGATCCTACGATCATCGCTTTTATCACACGGGTGACTTGCTTGTCCATTAGCCTACGATGAGATCGGTTTTCTCTCTCATCTGTCGGACACGCGTCATTCAATGTATGGAATCTCTTGGTCTTCTGACAAACTCGCTTACCGCCTGAAATGCCTCTGATATTCCGCTAGTTTTGGAGCGTGAGACCCACCTGTCGTTTTAGCGCTTTTCCCACTGTTTCCTAGTTTCCCTTGTGACCGTGTGCTCGAGGCCTTTCATTTTCGAGGGGTTTTGTCCTACGATGCACGATTAACAACCTCTGTTTTTGGGTTTGAGCTTCCCAACTACCATTTTAGCACCAGGCACAGTCCCCATGGGCCAATGATCAGCGCGCTTTGACCAAAGGTCCTTGTTGCTCCATGTTGGCTGCAAATTACCATTACATAAAGGTTATTTATGATAGCTCGTTGTTTGCAAGATTTTGAAGTCCGTTATGATTTGAAACAGTCATAGAACTCTGATAATTTTCAGTGATCCAATTCGGATCACGGCCTTCCCACTGAAAAAGATTTTGGACCTGTTAGCTCTACTACATACTTTAGTATTTGAGCGTCAAAGACAGATTGGTCCTGTTGTTTATGCTTAAAGAAAGCTCGCATCAGTCATTCTTCTCCTGCTCTCTCACTCTGTTCATACTCTCTCAAACCCCACTGCCTCTGTTTTTCCTTCATACCTGTAATAAGCTCTGTTTATATAAGCCTCGGGCGCTTAACCCATGAACCTGCGCCCATATGACCCTTCGCCATAATCGTGATCGTTGACTTTTCACCCAAACCCGATGTTTCCCTGTCACATCAACCCAATAACCTACTCCCTTGTTCCCTTCGTCTGATTGCCTCCGCCACGATCGGATGGCATTCGCTCCTCCCAATCCCGCGAACCGCCCACGTGTTAACTTGCGGGGAAAGTGGTTTTCTGCCTGTCACATCTGCCATGTGTCGCGCAATGACTGTGATAAGTTGGCCATTGTACCTTTACCACTCACCCACCAAAAGCAGTGCGATGCATACCGCTTACTACCCACTCGCCCGTCCCCGCGCATTAACCCTCCATGCACCTTTTCCGCCCGTTAGCCATTGGATCTGTCTACCCGAGATCCAACAGCTCACAATTGCTTGTTTCCACTTCCACCTGATTCCTCACACCAAGAGATCTCTGCCGTCCATGCACTAGATCCAACGACTGATATTTGTTCCCGTCATGCTCATGCTCCTGCCATGTAGTCTTCGCGTCCTTGACCTGTACCATGCATCTGAAGGACGAAGGTGGCCAGTGTTCAGTACTCTAAGTAGTTACTCCTCAACAAATGCATTCAAGAGTAGTATGGCCGAAGAACGAGAAGGACAAGCCTCGAGTAGTTAAACGCATTTATCAGTTATGGAATGTCTTCCATATTGCACTCCACCTGCCCAAGAAGTACAACAGAGCATCCAAGAGGATCAATTTTCCTTACTGAAGCAGGTAGACTGCACCAAAGACTCCATCAGACAGTTAAAGCGGTTGGTGGTCCATTATGACCCCTCCATGCATAGAACAACAGAAAATATTTATAATCAAACTCTATATATACCCAGAACACAAATGTAATCAGCGTTGATGGATGTTGTTTGATGTAAGGTTCAACTTTTGGAGACTGTAACTACTTTGATAATTGTAGCGTCTGGTCTTCATTTTCAGCTAATACAAGCTTCTTTTGCTGTTAATTGCTCACTTTCCACTTCTATTCTATTCTAGGCTATGTCTGTTATGCAATTGTTCATCTGCTCTTGATATTTAACATTAGAGGGGTTGTCATCCCACCTCTGTGTTGAAGTCTAGTATGTATCATTGAATGTGTTATGCAGGTTTCTATTTATTTAGTGCCAGAGAGCTGTCATCTTGTCTGTGTATTAGGAAATAGATTTGCAGACCTCTTTACTAGTTGCAGCCGGCCATCACAGTGTCCTGTGCATCTACTGGTGTGGTCAGTATTCTCCATACTCACCTAATCCTCAAACTATGAGTAATTGGTGATCTAAAGCCTTGTAGTCTGGGGGTGTTCACCCATGTCTGGAGTTAAGCATAGTCGAAGTGGTTATCTGGCTTGAACAAGCATCATTCCTTCCATTCATCCATTTCCAACATTTAGTTGAGTTTTGTAATGTTCCCGATCATCTCCGAGATACAACCTAGGAGAGTTTCTCGGGGCGATAAAATTAATTGGCGTCGTTGCCGAGGAGAGGAGATTGAAGCTCAGCTTCCCTGGGAGAATGACACAGTTCCAAATTTTGATGATAGACAAAGTTTGGGCACATTTCAGGTTGTAATCATCTATCTGGCAATTCTACTAGAGAACCAACCTGGTGGCGACTCCACGTTTCAGTTCAGGCTCAGTTCGTGAGGCATACCTGGAGAAATCCTTAAAAATCACCAGCTAACCTAGTGCCTAACCCTGAGAAGATCGTTAAGCAGAAGAAAACTTCAAAGAAAGGAGCATCAAGATCAGGTAAGCCTAAGAAATCTTATGTATCTCTGCAAGAGAAGGTTATAGTCGAGAATACACGGTTTGAAGAATTAGAGCCTAGTATTGCTAATGAAGAATCACCTTCAGAGATTCATAAAGCTCCTTATTCATCCATTTCCCCTTTAGATCTTAGTCCAAAGAAAGTCTCCCATACAGTCCATCATATTCCCTTATCTCTGTCATCCATTTCATTGTTCCCCACCACTCAATCTTCCATTATCTTTCCACCTACCCCAGTCATGGCATGCCAACAAGCACCTGCAAAGATGGAAAGAATTATAGCTGCTAGGTATGGACCCTTAGTCCTACCTGTTCCTTTGAATGCCATGCCTGCAGGAGAGTACCAAAAATACATGCCAAAGTTCACTGGTACAAATGGGGTAACTACTGAAGAACACCTTGAATCTTTTTACAGTTATGCTAATAACTTGGATATCAGTGAAGATGATGTGTGGATGAGAGTCTTTGTCCAGAGCCTTGATGGAGAGGCCAGAAAGTGGTTCAGAGAATTGACTCCTAGATCTATTACTGATATTGAAGCCTTAGATGATGCATTTTTGAAGCACTGGGGAGATAAAAAGGACTTCTTGTATTACCATACTGAGTTTGGTACCTAAAGAGAGAAAATGGGGAAACTTTGCCTGATTTTAATAAAAGATTCAATCGTATGTATAGTAAGATACCAGCTGAAGTAAAACCAACCCCCACCTCAGCCAAACTCACCTATGCCAATGCTTTTGACTCTGATTTCTGCTTATTGTTGAGAGAAAGAAGATGTGCCACTCTGGCTGATATGCAAGATGCAACCCTAGAAGTAGAATCTAATATTATGGCTGCAGAAAAACTCAAAAGTCATGCTGACAGAAGGAGGCAGAGAGGTGAGGCTTCTTCTTCCTTTGCCTCATCTTCAGAGCCTAAACTAGATAAAATGACTAGAATGATAGAGTCATTGGCTGCTGAGATATCTAAGCTAAAAGTTGAATAGAACTCTGGGAAGACAAGGCAAAACACATTTGTTCCTAGAAATCCAAATCCATTCAGAAGAGAAAATGAACAGTTGCAAATCATTCACATGGGTAAAGAACCAAATGAAGAACGAAAAGCTAAAGCTCCTTTTCAAAATGTAGTCATGGAGGAGGAACAATTTGAAGAAGAGGATGAAATTCATTGCATGGAAGATAAAGGCAGTGCTACCTTTTTAACATTAGCTGCATATGAAGAATCACTACTGCAGAACCAAACCAGTCAAGAATGGGAAAAAGAGGCAGTTCTGCAGACTGATGAGCAGCGAAGATATAAGCTGAGGTCACATGCAAATAATGTCAAGGAGAACCCTGCCCAAAGAGTTGTTGTCCATATAGTGTTACAGAATACCAGATAGAAAAGACCAACAGCTGATCCAGTCATCCTCAAAGCACTAGTTCAAGAGGTAAGAGGTCTTGACAAGTCACCTTCCCCTTTCAGCTTTGAATCAGAAGTCCAGAAGTTAAAAATATTTGTGCCTCTGTTAGAACTTGTAAAGAGTGAAGTGTTTAGAAAGCCTATTCTTGAAGCTCTTGAACTGAAAACCACACAAACCTCCACTGACTCTATCAATTTGGAAGATGATAAGCCTACAGTTGTGCTGAGTCCAATGACCGAACCTACTAATGATAATTCTCCATCTTTTTATGTCTCCTTGACCATTCATGATAAAATCCTCCACAAATGCCTGCTAGACACTGGGGCTAGCCACAATCTGATGCCAAAGGCTGTCATGGAAGAGTTAAGCCTTGATATCACCAGACCATACCATGATCTATTCGCATTTGATTCAAGGAAAGTAAAATGCTTAGGATTAATTAAAGATTTAGCCATTACCCTAACTCAGCTACCCATGAACAGCATGGTAATGGACATTGTGGTAGTTGTCATGCGGAAAGAGTTATTTTTGCGGACAAAGCTAACCTCCCTAGGAGTCTAAGACTCTCTAGTGACAAACAAACCAAACAAGAGCAATCCTTCTCTAAACACACATTATTCTATGAGAGATCAAGTGTTTTCCGATCTTACCTTAGGTCCAACGCTTGTTGTAGCAGTCCAGCCTTGCTGATCCAGATGAGCTCCTCCTTCACTTTAAGACCTGCATACACTAACAAAGCAAACGATTACATAACACCTGAATATTTCATAAAACAAAGCATATTCATCACATAGACCAAGGAGTACATGAAATAATTCATTAACAACAAATCATTGAGAAGAATGGACTTATTTGTATTAAGAAACAAAAAAGGAACCATTACAACCTGAGCCTTGGTGTTGTGCAAGCTCCTCCCAGGGTCCAACAAGAGATTTCCTCTACTTTGACAAACTCACCCACTCCCAATATGGCAACAAGAAAGGATAGTGATCTCTCCTCACAAGTCAACAATGAAAGTCCTAATTCCAGCAGCATTTACCCTTTGGAATGTTCAGCTTTCAACCTCCCCTCCTCTGGCCCAATGCCTGTATTTATAGTACTCTAGAGGAAGTTATTCAGTTCCAACATCAATGGGATACTCCCTCTTTTGGATGGGGTAGCTCCTCTCTTGATGGGATAAGTTCCTCTATCATAGGAATGCATGAACCATCTGGAGGCGCTCAATACACGTCAAACACTCTTCTAGAAGGCTCTAGAAGTGACCACAAGTAACTTTTTAAAAATGAAACTCGTGCCTTTTGACCTTTACAGGGGTACGCACCCATCCTTTGGCTTACAGAGCGTACAAGTATGCAGGTACAGTGTGTTTGGGATGCGTACACGCAGGCAAGGTAGAGAGAACCTGCGTACCCAGAGATAACATGTTTTTAAGTGACTTTCTCTCTTTTTGAAGTTTGACATGAAGAGCAGAGGTATGAGGCTTGACAAGGAGGATAATATGACTATTGATGGAGCCATATTAACTGCAGATAGTCATGGTGACAAATTTCAGTGTAACAGATTGCCCCCTAAAATACGAAGCCTGTAATAGATAAGGGTGTTAAGTCATATAGGAAGGGTGAAGTACTTTATCATTTCGAGGATCATCTTGTGGAGAGCCCGGTTAGAACCTGCAATTTTTCAACACAAAATACATGTATAAGATCATATCATTGCTGAGGTAGGCATTCCCATACTCAGATCAAAAATTTAACTATTGGACTAACTACTCTGATACAGGAATGATTTCATAATACATCATAATCATAGACTCGTGTAGACACAGTATGGGCGCAGCCATCTGTTTATGATTGGTCTACAACATAATGAATACAAAACTCCTCGCAGCCGGGATGGTGGAAACTAGATCCAGGGTCTTCATCTCTACTTCCCGAATTGGTACGATTCTAGCCATGTGAATAAATGAGTCGATGTCGAACATGGTAGAAACCACTTGATTACTAGTCAATGATGTAAACTGTTAACAAGTGTGAGAGAGACCACCAGTAATGTCAATGGTTCTCAAAGTACCCAGCACAATTCATGAGATGTGAATGAATGAGTCGGTGTTGAACATTTCATGGAATCCTTCGATCGCAAGTCAATGATGCAAACTGGCGTCGAAGGCGAGAAACCTGCCATTGATGCATGCAGACTCCAAGGTACTGACGATTTTCTAAGTCAACTCTCTAGATAATGTGTTGATGTCGATAGAAAGCGACTCGTTGCAGGCAAGCCCACAACACGAAACCATAGTTCAAGTTGAAGAAATGTTGTTGCAAGGACTGACTCAATGATGATAAAATGGATGATAGGTATTTTGTAGTTGAATGTTTTGTTTACAGACCTCTTGAACACATAACGACACGACAGATGGCTTGGTGACGAATGACTCAAAGCTAATCCCCGGAACCCGGCTGAAGAATGTCAATGTGGTTTGATTAACTGTGAGACAAAGGATTTCCCAACCCAGGTGAATAAAAAGTGTCGTGTTCAAGAGTGGTAGTAAGGTTTTTCTGAGACAAAAGGATATCAAATAGGCTCATTCTTATCTCTTTTCCCCCACCATTTCTGGCAAGTACCTCTTTATTTTTT
>APFE030145061.1:0-13850 GCA_000404065.3 Pinus taeda | reverse complement strand
AACCTAACCTCCCTAGGAGTCTAAGACTCTCTAGTGACAAACAAACCAAACAAGAGCAATCCTTCTCTAAGCATACATTATTCTATGAGAAACCAAGTGTTTTCCGATCTTACCTTAGGTCCAACGCTTGTTGTAGCAGTCCAGCCTTGCTGATCCAGATGAGCTCCTCCTTCACTTAAGACCTGCATACACTAACAAAGCAAATGATTACATAACACCTAAATATTTCATAAAACAAAGCATATTCATCACATAGACCAAGGAGTACATGAAATAATTCATTAACAACAAATCATTGAGAAGAATGGACTTATTTGTATTAAGGAAACAAAAAAGGAACCATTACAACCTGAGCCTTTGTGTTGTGCAAGCTCCTCCCAGGGTCCAACAAGAGATTTCCTCTACTTTGACAAGCTCACCCACTCCCAATATGGCAACAAGGAAGGATAGTGATCTCTCCTCACAAGTCAACAATGGAAGTCCTAATTCCAGCAGCATTTACCCTTTAGAATGTTCAGCTTTCAACCTTTTCCTCCTTTGGCCCAATGCCTGTATTTATAGTATTCTAGAGGAGGTTATTCAGTTCCAACATCAATGGGATACTCCCTCTTTTGGATGGGGTAGCTCCTCTCTTGATGGGATAAGCTCCTCTATCATAGGGTGCATGAACCATCTGGAGGCGCTCAATACACGTCAAAAACTCTTCTAGAAGGCTCTAGAAGTGACCACAAGTAACTTTTTAAAGATGAAACTCGCGCCTTTTGACCTTTACAGGGGTACGCACCCAACCTTTAGCTTACAGAGCATACAAGTACGCAGGTACAGTGTGTTTGGAGTGCGTACACGCGGGAAAGGTAGAGGGAACCTGCGTACCCAGAGATAAACATGTTTTAAAATGACTTTCTCTCTTTTTGAAGTTTGACATGAAGAGCAAAGGTTTGAGGCTTGACAAGGAGGACAAAATGGCTATTTAACTGCAGATAGCCATGGTGACAAATTTCAGTGTAACAGTAGCAGATGTCCCTCCTAAGTTTGGTATGCTGTTGTCTAGAGGATGGATTAAGAGACTAGGTGGGACATTACAGAATGATCTATCTTATGCCATTGTCCCAGTTTTCTGAGGAGAAAGCAGGAGATTGTACAGAGAAGCACAGCTGGCATACATCATCAGTGATGAAAAGAATCCTTCCAATCATCCTATTTATGCTGTGGACACCGATTTTGGGGCATGTATTCTCCAAATAGAAAAATCCCAGAAGGCCTCAATGAAAATCAAGAAACAAATAATTCAGGCCAAGGAAGAGCAAGGAAGTCAAGTTTGGGAGATGTTCTTTGATGGAGCATGTTCCAGGGAGACTTCAAGAGTAGGGGTGGTGCTGATATCTCCACAACAGGAAAGCACCCAGCTGTCTTTTAAGCTGGCCTTCCAAGTCACCAACAACATAGTAGAGTATGAGGCTCTGTTGTTGGGCCTTAACGCAGCAAAAGACAAAGGAATCAAGAACATAAATGTGTTTGGAGATGTTGATCTGATCATTCAGCAAGTAAACAAATTGTTTCAAGCAAAGCACCCAAGGCTAAAATAATACAGAGATGAAGTATGGAGACTCAAAGATTCTTTTGACAGTTTTTATATCTCATACATCCCTAGAGCCAAAATTTAGCTTTCCAATTCCCTTGTTGTGTCTGCTAGCATGTTTATCCCTCCTATGCCTCCCAGACTAGTTTATGAAGTCCAAATGAAATACAGACCATCCTTGCCTGATAATGTCTAGAATTGGAAAGTGTTTGAGGATGATGATGAAGTGAATAGGTTCTTGCAAGTCATTGATGAATTATCTGAAATGCAAATTACCAAGATAATGAAGCCTTGGAAGAAAATCTCCAATCCCAGCTTAGAAATAAAATTGGCAAAGATAGTATTGTCCAACCTCCCAGCAATCATATACCTAAGGGTCTAATTCCTCTAGAAAGATTGTTTGACCAGAATGATGTGCCTTACAAGTCTTCCCAAAAAGAATACCGAACTGTAGTCTGTAAGCATAATATAGGGAGTCCAGGTCAGCCAAGATATATAAATCTGTCTACCCGTTTGTCTGCTGACCAAAGTGTTGAGTACTGCAATTTAATGAAGCAATTTTTTGATGTCTTTGCCTTGGAGTATAGTGACCTGAAAACATATGACAAGAATATCATCCAGCACAAAATCCCTTTAGAGAAAGACACTATCCCTTTCAAGCAAAAGCTGAGACCAATAAACCCCTTGCTCCTTCCTCTAATTGAAAAAGAAATCAAAAAGCTATTGGCTGCCAAAATCATAGTCCCTCTCAAATATTCCAAGTGGATGGCCAACCTAGTAGTGGTGAGGAAGAAAAGTGGAGAAATTAGACTCTATGTTGATTTCATAAACTTAACAAATGCTCCAAAAAAGACAACTATCCTCTACCCAAGATGGAGCATTTGCTGCAGAAGGTCTCAGGGACCAAAGTGATGTCTTTCCTAGATGGATTTTCAGGCTTTAATCAGGTTGTTGTGCATCCAGATGACCAAGAGAAGACTGCATTCACCACTCCTTGGGCACTTTTATGTATGCCAAGATGCCTTTTGGACTGATGAATGCTGGAGCCACCTTTCAGAGAGCTATGGATATAGCATTTGTGGGAGAGAAGAATAAATTTGTCCTTATCTACCTTAATGATATAACATTATACTCCAGTAGCCATCAAGACCATTTGCAACATTTGAAGAAAGTGTTCCTAAAGTGCAGAAGGTTTGGGATTTCAGTTAATCCTAAAAAGTCACAATTTGCTTTAGAAGAAGGCAAGCTATTAGGACATGATGTTTCTACTGCAGGTGTCCGAATTGACCCAGAAAGAGTAAAAGAAATACAGACCCTATTTGTCCCGAGATCAAAGAAGGATATCCAGTCCTTTCTGGGCAAAATAAACTTTGTGAGGGGGTTTATCCCAAATTTTTCAGAACTTATGAAGCATATTACCTCCATGTTGAAAAAGGGGTCAGAAATCAAATGGACCGATGTAGCAAGAAAATCATTTGATTCCATTCAAAAAGCTATTATGGAGGCTCCTACTTTAATTAGTCCAGATTACAGCAAGGAGTTCCATATATTTTCTTTTGCCTCTAATGACACCCTTGCAGCAGTTTTATTGCAAGCAGATGAAGAAGGCTCAGAGCATTCAGTGGCGTTCTTCATAAAAACCTTAAGGGATGTTGAGCTAAGGTATGACATTAGTGAGAAACATGTGTATGCTCTTATCAAGTCTTTTGAAAGCTTTCAAAGTTTATATTCTGCATTCCAAGATAATTGCATATGGACCCTCTGCTGCAATAAAAGATGTCTTAACACAACTTGATGCTGATGGAAGAAGGGCTAAATGGATTGCAAAGATGATTGAATTTAATATAGAACTGAAGCCCACCAAGCTTATCAGAGGTCAGGGCCTTGCCAAGTTATTAGCTGAAGAAAATTACAGAACATTGGACATGAACCTGATGTGCTCGAATTCAGAAAATGGTTCAACAGAAGAAGAGGAAGCAGTTGAACCAGGGAGAAAGCAACCAGTGGCAGAAAATCTAGCTTCTTGTGATCGGTATTCTGCAATATTTAAATTCTTGCTGAAGCTAGAAATCCCTCCAAGCTTTACTCAAAGTCAAGTCAAAATTGTTAAGCTAAGGGTAGCTAAATATTGCATCCATGAAAGTCTGCTCTATTGGAGGGGTCCATCTGGAATGCTTTTGAGGTGTCTGGACAAAGAACAGTCAATGGAAGTTATGCAACAGTTTCATTCCAGCATGTGTGGAGGACACCATTATTGGAATACCACTTCCCATAAGATCCTAAAAGCTGGGTACTATTGGCCCTCCTTATTCTCTGGTGTATTTTCATTTGTTAAATCTTGTGACAGGTGCCAAAGATTTGAAGGGAAACAGCAATTGAAGTCCATGCCCTTAAAACCAATACATGCAAAAGGACCTTTTCAGCAGTGGGGCTTGGATTTCATTGGAGAAATCATTCCACGTTCCAGTGGCCAGCACAGATGGATATTAGTAGCCACTGATTATTTCACTAAGTGGATTGAAGCAATCCCTTCCAGGAAGGCTAATCATAGTGTGGTCATGAAGTTTTTGACAGAGCACATCTTTACCAGATTTGGTTGTCCACACAAATTAGTCACAGAAAACGCAGCAACCTTCAGGGCAAAAGAATTGGTGGAAATGTGTAATTCAATGGGCATTAAACTGGTTCATTCCACCTCCTATTACCCTCAAGGCAATGATCTAGCAGAATCCTCTAACAAAAGCCTGATAAGGATAATCAAAAAACTATAGGAGGACAACAAAAAGAATTGGGATTCTAAACTAAAATATGCACTATGGGCTGACAGAGTGACCATCAAAAGATCCACAGGGAATTCTCCATTCAAGCTGGTGTATGGCACAGAGGAAGTATTTCCAATTCAGCTTACCCTCCCTGTGGCTAAGTTCCTGCAACAAGAGAAAAATGAGGAGGAAGACATGGCAAAAAGGATCACTGATTTAGCAGAGGTACATCAGATTAGAGAACAGCTGGTTGAAAAGTCTGCAGCACATCAAGGAAAGATCAAGGAAGCTTTTGATAGGAGGACAAAGGCAAATAATTTTTAGGTTGGAGATTTGGTTCTGAAGTGGGATACACTGAAAGAAAAGAAAGGCAACCATGGGAATTTTGATGCTTTCTGGACAGGGCCTTTTATCATTTATCAGATTCAAGGGAACAATACCTTCCTGCTAAAAAGTATGGGAGGAAAAGCAGTTTTTGATGGCCTAGTTAATGGGCATTTTCTGAAAATTTATGTTGTTTAAGGTCTTTGGTCTTAAAATTGTAAATATGTTGTTTTATCAGTTTTAGTGTAAGCTTAGTAGACTCCATGCCCAATGGAACACTAGGAGTTTTTCTAATTTATTTTCATCAGAAAGGCATTGATCTGTAGGTTCTTGAGACCTCACAGGGAGGATCTGATCCCTAGAAGGAGCCAGTGTTAGCTCTGCTACATACTTCAGTGTTTGAGCATCAAAGACAGCTTGGCCGTGTTGTTTATGCTGAAAGAAAGCTCGCATCAGTCATTCTTCTCCTGCTCTCTCACTCCATTCATACTCTCTCAAACCCCGCTAACTCTGTTTTTCTTTCATACCTATAATAAGCTCTATTTATATAAGCCCCGGGCGCTTAACCCATGAACCTGCGCCCATATGACCCTTCGCCATAATCATGATCATTGAATTTTCACCCCAAAACCGGCATTTCCCTGTCGCATCAGCCCAATAACTTGCTCGCTTGTTCCCCGCCCACGATCGGACGGCATTTGCTCCTCCCGATCCTGTGAAACGCCCGCACGTTAACTCGCAGGGAAAGCGGTTTTCCACCTGTCACATCCACCACATGTTGCACAATGATTGTGATCGTTGGCTGTTGTACCTTTACTACTCACCCACCAAAAGTTTTGCGATGCATACCGTTTACTACCCACTCGCCCATCCCCGCACGTTAACCCTCCATGCACCTTTTCCACCCGATAGCCGTTGGATCTATCCGCCCGAGATCCAATGGCTCACGATCGCTTGTTTCCGCTTCTGCCCAATTCCTCACGCCAAGAGATCTCTACCATCCATGCACTGGATCCAACGGTTGATATCTATTCCCATCATGCTCATGCTCCCACCATGCAGTCTTTGTGTCCTTGACCTGTACCATGCATTCGAAGGACGAAGGTGGCCAGTGTTCAGTACTCTGAGCAGTTACTCCTCAACAACTACATTCAAGAGCAGTATGGTTGAAGAACGAGAAGGACAAGCCTCGAGCAGTTAAACGCATTTATCAATTATGGAATGTCTTCCATATTGCACTCCACCTGCCCAAGAAGTACAACAGAGCATCCAAGATGATCAATTTTGCTCACTGAAGCAGGTAGACTACACCAAAGACTCCATCAGATAGTTAAAGTGGTTGGTGGTCCATTATGACCCCTCCATGCATAGAACAACAGAAAGTCTTTATAATCAAACTCTATATATACCCAGAACACAGATGTAATCAGCGTTGATGGTTGTTTTTTGATGTAAGGTTCAACTTCTGGAGACTGTAACTACTTTGATACTTGCAGCGTTTGGTCTTCATTTTCAGCTAATACAAGCTTATTTTGCTGTTAATTGCTCACTTTCCACTTCTATTCTATTCTAGGTTGTGCCTGTTATGCATTTGTTCATGTGCTCTTGATATTTAACATTAGACGGGCTATCATCCCACCTCTGTGTTGAAGTCTAGTATGTATCATTGAATGTGTTATGCAGGTTTCTATTTATTTAGTGCCAAAGAGTTGTCATCCTGTCTATGTATTAGGAAATAGATTTGCAGGCCTCTTTACTGGTTGCATCCGGCCATCACAGGGTCCTGTGCATCAGCTGGTGTGGTCAGTATTCTCCATACTCACCTAATCCTCAAACTGTGAGTAATTGGTGGTCTAAAGCCTTGTAGTCTGGGGGTGTTCACCCATGTCTAGAGTTAAGCATAGTAGAAGTGGTTATCTGGCTTGAACAAGAATCATTCCTTCCATTCATCCATTTCCAACATTTAGTTGAGTTTTGTAATTTTCCTCAGCATCTCCGAGATATAACCTAGGAGAGTTTCTTGGGGTGATAATAGGACCACCAAAATTTGGTTTTCAAGCATTGACTAAGTGAGGGTATAACCTTCTCACCTATCCAATCTCTATCCATTTTTCACTGCTCGGCTTTGAACCCCTGAGTCCAATTCTGAAGTACTCAACGTCTCCCCTGCGCATCGTTCTCACCTTCCTATCCAGAACTGTGTCTTCCTACAATTCATTAAGATATTCAAGTAGCAAGTCATTAATAGAAGGCAATTGACTCTGCTCTTCGGGGCCTTCAATTAGTGAAGGTTCAAATAATCTCAAGCTATCTACATTTACGATTGAGTAGATGTGCATGTAAGCTGGTAGATCAATGCGAAAAGCATTCTCACCAATCTTCTCAAGTATCTTGAAAGTTCCATACCTGATAGGCTTTAGCTTTTTACCTTCCCCTTGCATCCTGTCTTTGCTGATATACAGCCAGACTTGATCACCAACTTAGAAACTATGCTCCATCTGATGCTTGTAATGCCTTGCCTTGTATTTGGACTGGCTCTTTTCCAGTTGTTCCTGTACTGCCTGGTGAATCTCTTGGATTTGTTCAATGAACCTAGTTGCCTTGTCCACATTGTTGTGTCCCTCAACTATTGTGTCCTTACCAAAGACAAAATCCAAGGGTGACCTTGGTGTGAAACCAAAACAGCTCTCAAAAGGAGATCTATGTGTAGAAGAATGTTTGGCTCGGTTGTAAGCATGTTGCACATAACACAAATGTTCATCCCAAAGCTTAGGATGCTTACTGCAATATCCCTGAGTAACTGGATCACTGTCATGTTGACTACTTATGTCTGGCCATCGGTTTGTGGATGGAAATCTATGCTTTTCTTCAGTTTGGTGTCCATAAATTCCCACAAACTTGACCAAAACTTTCCCACAAATTGGGTGTCTCAATTAGATATAATGGAAGTGGGTAATCCAAAATGAACCCATACATGTTGTAAGAATAGTTTTACAGTTTGTTCAGTTGTAATCTGTTTATTACAAGGTATCAAAACACACATTTTGTTGAACCTATCCACAACAACATACAGATAATCATGACCTTTCATAGATTTAGGCAGTCCTCCAACAAAATCCATGGAAACAATTTCCCAAGGATGAGAAGGAACTGGTAATGGAGTGTACAAACCTAGTTTTCTATTGTTGGGCTTGCTTTTATCACACATAGTACACCCTCTTACATATCTAGAAACTGTCTCATTCATTTTTGGCCAATAACAAAATCTTTGCAGTTGTGCAACTGTTTTACTTACCCAAAAGTGAGTTGATATTAGAGAAGTGTGTGCTTCTTGAATTATCTTTACTCTTTCAATTTGTGGAATGCATAGCTTCCCACAATGATATAGGAGTCAGTCCTTAACATGATAATCCAATTCTTCTACTCATTTGCCTTGACTTAAAGTTGCATATACATCTTTAAAGTCTATATCTTGAGCATATTCTTCAATGTAGCTCTCATGTAACACATAATTACGCTTAAGTATAGAGGATGCATTTATAATGGGTCTAGATAACATATCTGCAACTTTATTATGTATGCCCTTTTTATATCTGATGACTAAATGAAACTGTTGTAGGAAACCCATCCATCTATAGTGTCTTGATTGTTGCAACTTAGTTTGGGAGTGTAGGTATTGAAGTGGTTAATGATCAGTATGTATTACTGCCTCTTTTCCCATTAAGTAATGTTTCCACTTTTTCACACTCTGTACTAGTGAATACAATTCTTTATCATATGTGAGATAGTTAACTACTGCAGAATTAAATGTCTCAGAATGATAACATATGGGTCTACCGTGCTGTGTCAACACTGCTCCCATGGCATAGTCACTGGCATCCATTTGGATCTCAAAGGGTCTTTGAAGATTAGACAGCGCTAGTACTAGTGCTACACTAATCTTTTATTTCAAGGTGTCGAAGCCTTTCTATTGTTTGCCTCCCTACTGAAACACCTTGTTCAATCATGTTAAAGCATTTAAGAAAGCTACAATTAAGGAAAAGTTAGAAATGAACTTTCTCCAATATTGTGCTGCTCCTAAGAAGCTCCTCACTTCTGTAGCAGATTTGGGTTTAGGCCAGTTTACAATGACTACCATCTTAGAGGGATCTATCTTCAATTCACCACCCCCTACTATATGTCCCAAATAATTAAAATATGTTTTGCCAAATTCACATTTTGAGAGTTTAACATAAAGTTTTTCTCTTTTCAAAACATCTAGTGGTCTGCTTAACATGCTTTAAATGTTCTTCCCATATTTTGCTAAATATCAGAATGTCATCCAGATATACAATAAAAAAATCATCAAGAAAAGGTCTGAGTACATCATTCATTATTCTCATGAAAGTAGCAGGAGCATTAGTTAAGCCAAAAGGCATAACCAGCCACTCATACAATCCCTGCTTTGTTTTGAAAACACTCTTCCATGCATCTTGTTCTGCAACTCTGACCTGATGATATTCAATGCCCAGTAATCAATGCACATTCTCCATGAACCATCTTTCTTTCTCACCAAAACGATTGGAGATCCACATGGTGATGTGATAGGTCTGATGAACCCTTTCTTGAACAACTCCTGCACCTGCTTCTTGATTTTTGCAATCTCTAAAGCGGACAACCTGTACATCCTAATGTTAGGCAATGGAGCATCTTGCTGCAAATTAATTTGATGCACTATTTCCTTTTTGGGTGGCAGACCTTTAGGTTCTTGAAACAAGATATCATACTCTGAAACAACTTTTTCTAAATCAGCTTGTTGTTTAGCATCACATCCCTCAAATACATTGGTTTTATTAGTTTCTTTCCTTTACAACCATCAGTAAAAATTGTTTGCATGAATTTATCATTCGTTTCATCTGTCCTGAGTTTATGAGAGTATAATTATTCTTGAGCTTATGAGCTCTTACAAAGTATTTGATTCCATCTTTAACGAGTAGATAGTTGTTCTCAGCTCTATATAAAATAGTTTTTATGTAATACAAGTAAGGACTTCCTAAAACAATTCCACATATATCCAAAAGAATTATGTCTAACTCAACCTCATCTACAAATGCTCACCCAAAAGAAAACTTGAGTTTGCATTGTCTAGTCACTTGTAGTTGTGATTTATCATTTAACCATCCTAATGGGTATGGTTTCTTGTGAGGTGTAGTCATTAATCCCAACTTCTTTACAATTGCTTCAGAAATTAAATTTACTTGTGAGCCACTATCAAACAAAGTATCAATCTTTTGATGTTTGGAAATAACTCGAATATGGAAAATCTCATGTCATTTTCTCTCATTTTCTTCATCAATAGTATATTGTGCATAATTACTAGTATATGCTTCATAATTCTTACCTTTTATACCTATGGCTGCAATGCTTGTTTCATCTCCTGAGTTCGACCCCAAATATTTCTGAATAGCTGCCATAGTCTTCTTCTTCTTGCCCTCGAACTTCTTAGGTCTCAGCTTCGGATGCAGAATCCAACATTTCTCATCATCATGCCCATCCTTCTTATAGTGAGTGTATGAAGATTTGATTTTTTGTGCAGTGTTGACCTTCCTTGCTTTCCATTTCTGTTTTCTTTTCTCCTTATTCTTGATTGCAGTGGGTTGGGATGATCTCCCAACTTATGGGTTTCCATTCTTTCCTATAACTTCTAGATGGTAGCTTGAACAAATACCTCATCTATACTAGTGGGATTAAACATGAGGATAGTGTGCCTCATGTAGCTATGTAGACCACCGATGTACTTCAACAAAGTCTCAAGTGAGTCTAATGAGATTCCTAGAATCAATGCTCTCTTCCTAAATTCTTCGGTGTAACCTTGTACACTTTTCCCTTCAATTGTCGAAGAGTTTGCCAGCTCATCATGGCTTGCTACATGTAGGCCAGTGGATAGAACTACTTTTTGATTGTAGAAACAAATTCACTCCAGACATAAATAGTCTTACCATGTCTCTTCATGTCAGCTTGGGTCCTGCCTTCCCACCAAACCAAGGCAGTGCCTCCAACGCGTAGGCTGGCCAGCTGAATCTTGCTCTTGTCTGAATCAATACTCTGCACTCTGCAATAAAAATCAATTTGTCTAATCCAATTGTCCAACTTTTCTGCATTCAACTCTCCATCATATATTGGTAAATCAAATTTAACATTAGTTTAATTAAAGATGTCTTCTTTTTATGTTCAGGGCTATTAGGAGGTGTGAGAAAGCTTTCTTCTTTCCCTTTTCCTTTTGAGTGGTCATGGAGGAGAGACTCTTCTTCTCCTTTATCTTGTTTGGAGCCTAATGAATCTTCATCTTTATGTTTTCTAAAGTCCTTATACATTTCCTCTACCATGGACCTTATGGCTAGGAAACTATCTATAAATTGAGAGTTTAGCCCCACAGAACCTTCCTCCGACATTGTCTTCTGAGGATAGACTCTTCCAATTTCAGGATTAGTTTTGACCAACTCTCCTTCTCCTAATTTGAGCTTTGATCTAGTTAGCATTCAATAGCTAAATCCAGCACAAGCTTGTCTAACCTTAACAGCCTAGAACTTTGATACCACTTGATTTGAAAATCACTTATGAGTGATCTCAGTTAATTAATGTAGGTATTATAGACTCATGTGTTGGTGTGTGTGTCTATATTATCTTATGCTACGGATCGATAAGATTGTAAAATAAACAGACATTGGAAAACAATAAGAGAAACATAGCAAGCAAATGCAAAACACAACAATTTAATAAGGAGTTCACCCAATCCTCCTGGGCTACATCTCTTGGTCCAGCTTTCAGTGGTGGCCTTTTTTATTGTGTCTTTAAGCAGATTTTTTACAATGAGGAGCTCAATTTGAGTCTCCTGCAATAGATGATGCTTAGTAGGGTGGTACTTGGATTCCCCAAGCCACTAGAGTACACAAACTTGTTATAGACATATTTTGGCACTACAACCCCAATCACATATGTCCATAAATCAAGGGCTTCTAAGCCCCTAAAAGTGTTGTTTCATACCCTAAAGGAACAAGGTCAGCTGATTACATCATTTCCCAAAAGTTCTCCTTGAAAAACTGCTCAGAGCTGGTCAAAATTGGACCATACAGATTGCTCCATGCTGAGGGTGCAATGCATCTCATCTATTACACATAGAGGGTGTGATGCATACTAAAAATCCCTTCTGTAGGGTGTGATGAGTGAGAGCAGATAAATGGCAAACGCATTTTCTAGGTGGAAACCCATAGAATCTTCTAGAAACTGCTCATTTGACACATGCCTCTCTCAATTCGCCCAGGGATGAGTAAGATATCATGAAATCTCCAATTGGAACCAAGAACTATCAGAGAAATGACACTAATCAAAATCCCAGAAGCTGACTCACCCACCTGCAAATATCTATATATGGATCCCTCATCCTAGAGATCCAAAGGCTGGAATTTTGTATTTTGTAAGGAAGTGTTGTTGGTTTCTCTGTGAAACATCATAGTGTTGGGTGATCTAGCTTTTCACGAGGTGAAGAGAGCTTTCATGCTAGGAGGATGGCGTTGGGTCAGACCAATGGGTTGTAATCCTCTCTTCATCTACTTCTATCAATAAAGCTATTTGAGTTTTCCTCCATATTCTTGTATATTTCTAAGTCTTGGATTGATATATGCATTTGTATGGTTAATATATATCTTATCCTATATTGTTTATGGTTATAGATCTCTATGCTTTGATGGTATTATGTTGCTTTGACTCTACAGGTGTTTCTTTGAAGTGAGACAAGTGAGGAAGGAGTGGCAAAGCTCCATCAAAGGAGGAAGGAAACAAGCAAGGAGCCAAGCGAAAGACTGAGGTTGGTACTCTCTGCTTCTCTCTCAGTTATCTCTCATAAAGGAAAACACAAGTAACTTTAGTTTGTTTGTTTCTAAGATAGCTACCCGTCTTAGTGGGACTAGCAGCTCTGAATGGAAACTAGTTTTCCTGGTAACAAAATGGCGACTCCACTGGGGAGCGAATAGTTTGATTGTTAGTCATTGTTGTTCGCTTTATAAACTACAGACGGAGCCTGAAGTTAAGCCAGCTAGCCTTCGAACTGCTTTTTCTATGCAACTGCAAAGTAGATCAACGTTGCTTTAGTCAATCTCTGGATTAGTTTATGAACTGAACATATGACTTGCAAACATCCTAAGTGCCCTAGTGGTAGCTCAAATAACCTCATTAGATCAGCCCCTATGCTTTATGTTTACTGCCTAACATTAGCTCAGCCTAAATCCCTGAACTAAGCTACAAACTGTGAGCAAAAACCAAGTTCAGTCTCGTCCTTGGACCACCGCACTGTCTCTCATTAGCAGTCTGGATGCATCACACCTCCCGTGTGTTGTAGGTGAGATGCATCCTTGTTTCCCTGTGTTAAAGGTGTGATAATTAGATGAGACTGTTTCTGATTCCAGATTTTGGTTTTCTCTTCATTGTCTTCAACTTTATTCAGTAGTTTCGCTATCTATGATCAGTATATCACTGTTGAAACTCTCTTCCTTTCCATTATTCAGCCTGAATTGATAGAGAATTGTGAATTTTTTATGTATTTTTCATCATTTACAGTTCTCCTTTGCAAACAATAGCTTAATCAAACTGTCATCTTTTTAGTCAAAGAAAAGAGTATCATAAAGTCTTCCTCTTTTAGATAGTCGATTACACTTTTGCTATTGTATTTGATTTGAATCATCAATTCTCTGAAGTGTCAAAAGTAGCTTTTAAGTCGAAATTGAAAGTGTCGTCTTAGTATTCCTTTCGTTTTTGAACAAGAAATTGCTAAAGTGTCGCTTTGAGAAAAGATAGTTCATATCTGCACTTAGTTTTCTTTTTGTCATTCTCACATTAAGGAAACTAAAAAACAAATACATGCATGTGCATTTGCATTTAGACTGCATGCAGAAATTGATTTAGGATAGTGCATCTTAGTGTGTGCTCTCTACTCTATGTTGAAAGGATTTTACTTCTCTTTCCTTAGTAGCTAGGATTTTCATTGCAAAAAGAAAGTAAACGACTGTTTATCATCTTAAATTGCATATTTAGGAATTGTATATCTACATCATGTGGTGAACCTTAAAGGCAAACTTCTTAAGAAAGATCAACTGTAAAATAAACCTCAATGAACATAAAAACGCTTTGGAACCTAACGCACAACATCTAGA
>APFE030145059.1:0-16101 GCA_000404065.3 Pinus taeda | reverse complement strand
AGATAGAGAGAGAAATGGAGAGACAGAGAAAGAGGAGAGAGAGAGGGAGAGAGAGGGAAGAAGAGAGATAGAAAGAGAGGGAGGGAGAGGTAGAGAGAGAGAGATGGAGAGACAAAGAAAGATGAGAGAGAGAGGGAGATAGACACAATGATGGAGGGGAGAGAAAGAGGGAAGCAGAAAGAGGCACATAAATAAAAATACATTTACTATATTATTCTTTATGAATATTGTTAACCATAGAGAAATAGGAAGTTAAGATTTTACAGAATGTAAGAGAATTTGGATTTAGAAACCCATGAAAATTTTGTTTTTTCATTGAAATAGTTGCACTAGTTTTAGTGTAGATGTTGATTACTAATCCTATTTGATTGATTACAATGGATGCATTGATTCAGTATAGTTATTGATTTCTAGTCGTATTTAATTATTTTCACTACATGCATTGATTTCAATGTAGATGTTGATTTCTAATCCTATTTGATTTGTTTCACTAGATGCATTGATTTTGATATATATGTTGATTTTTAATACTATTCGATATGCATTGATTTCAATGTAGTTGTTAATTTTTAATTTGATGTAAATAGATGTATGACGTATATTAGCTTCAAATTAATTAAATTAATAGCATGAATTGACTTCAATGTATTAACAAGAAAAAATATTGATGACATTTATAATAACTCACTTACTTGAAATGTTTGATTATTGAAACTATAAACTTTTTTGTAATTGTCTACATTATTATTATTCCTATTTTCCATCATTCAACATTGTTATTCACACTATTTGTAATTGTCTACATTCTTATTATTCATATTTTCCAACATTCAACATTCTTATTCACTTTGCATTCAAACAAGGTAATAGAAAGGAATTACCATTGAATCTTACTTGGGGTTTAACACTTTGTAAAATCAAAATTATCGGAGAAACATATTATTAATATTAGATAGCAAGAGAGAGACAAGGTATGTTGTTGACTACAATAGCTCTAATTGAATATTTGAACGGTTTGGGATTTCAATCGCTTTTTTCATATGGCTGATAGGAAAAGATGGTAAACATAACATGTTCCCCATGTTCCCAATAAGAAGAGTAGAAGAAAATATTTTGAGAATGATCTACTATTTATAATTCACTCAATTTATATTATTCACGTTTTCTATCATTCAACATTGTTGCATTGTAAGTCAAGTTATTAACAGTCTCTATCATCTAACTAAAATTATTTAACTGAATAAATTTAAAATTAAAATTAAAATAACCAGATTAATAAGATAAATATTTAGCATATTTAAAATGAAGAGAACAATTAGGTGTTCGACAAATTTTGTGTGACCACGAACCACTGAAACCAACCTAGATCCATCTTAACCCCATATATATCAAGCACTCAGATCAAATCGGTCAAGGTGCAAATCTTTTCTCAAATTTTCCAGTAAAAAAAGAGGTTTTGCACCTCAAAATATTTGATCCGTCTCAACACTTAATGTATTTGGGGTTAATATGTATCTAAGCTTGTTGCACCTAGAGGTGCTCTACAACCCAATGTATACACCCCAATATATACTAATATATTTGGGTTTAATATGGATCTAGGCTAGTTGCACTGAGCGGTGTTGCTGTACAAACCAATGTAAGGGAGATTTGTAGTGTTTGTAAATGAGTGTAAACATTTATATCTTCACTCAAATAATAATAAAAAAGATAAAGTAATAAAAAAATAAATTTGAATTTATTATATTGTAATTTTGTTTTGGAGGGAAACTTAGTTCTTCCCATTCAAAGGATAAAGTAATAAAAATAATAAATTTCAATTTATTCTATTGTAATTTTTTTTTGGAGGGAATCATAGTTCCTCCAACTCAAGTGAGAAATTATGTTATGGGAAAAGTTACATAAATAATTATAGCATTCGGTCAATGCTAAATTAATAGTGGAAAATATACAAATCATCCTATTTACATCTTATTCCTATTAATTTCTTATGCAAAGACTTGCTTAAATTATGGTGAGAAGTAATTGATGGTAATATGCTATTTACTCGAGTATAAGCGATTTTTCAAGGATTTTATTTCTTGATGGTCACAACAAAATTATCTAAAAATAATGCTTGAATATTGCAACCATATATATACATTATGGCATAAAATATGTAAGGAAATTATCTACATGACATTATATTGTGCAAAGGTTGCAATAAGACCTTCAAGTTGTGGTGGAATCAAATGTTTCAAAAATTATTTATCTTAATAATATTGAAAAACTATTTTTTTTACAGTTAGCGATTATAACTTGCATTGGTCAATGCTAAACTATTAGTGATCAACAAAGAAATCATTGTTAGGGTCCTTCCATGGTGGCGAATAATAACGATTCCATAACCTTATTTTAAATATAATTAATAAGAACATAATAACTTAATACTTACAATAAAATTACAATATAATAAGATTACACCCAATATATATCAAGCACTAGGAGGGATCAAATTGTCGAGGTACAAATATTTTCTCAAGTTTTGCACGAGGTTTTGCACCTCAAAAGATTTTATGAGTCTGGACTCCTCCTGACTCCTGGTATATTTGGGGTTAATATGGATCTAGGATAGTTGCATTGAGAGGTGCTCTACAACCCAAATATCTAAGATAAAAATTTATACATCAGTTTAGTTAAAAAATAGTAAAAGGTTGAAAGTAATATATAGCCTTGTATGGAGGAGATAAAAGTATTATAGAGCCTTGTATGGAGGCGATTTCGTAGTGTTTGTAAATGAGTGTAAACATTTATAACTTGGCTCAAATAATAATAAAAATAATAAGCTAATAAAAATAATAAAATTCAATTTATTATATTGTAATTTGGTTTTGGAGGGAAACTTAGTTCCTCAATTATGGGACGGGAAAAATTGCATAAATAATTATAACATTGGTCAAAGCTAAATTAATAGTGGAAAATATACAAATCATTCTATAGTCTTTATTTGGCGGTAACCAATAAATTCATATGTGAAGTGGATATGTAAATTTCTTAACAGTATATGTATTTACATATTGTTCCTATTAACGCTTTATGCAAAGACTAGCTTAAGTTATGGTGGGAACCAATTGAGCATAATATGTTATTTACTCAAGTATAAGCTACTTTTCAATCATTGATCAACAAAAAATGTATGGTTAGGGTCCTTTGACTGTGGGGACTAATAATGATTCCATACCCTTATTTTAAATTTAATTATTAAGCACATAATAACTTAATACGTACAATAAACTTACAATATAATAAAATTCTTAAAGTTGGATATGCATCCCGTTTTAGCGTGAATATTATTAGCTTAGAAATAGGTTTTGTTACAATACGATGGGTTAGTACCATAGCTTATCTGTCCAACATACCCAAAAAATATAATTGATTTTGATATATGTAGGCTATAATATATTTTATAATTACAATAAAAAAATAAATATAAAATATATTATAGCTTACATATATCATTGATTACACAGAGTGACAATTCTTGATAATATGGAGAGGGAGAGAGAGAGAGAGAGAGTTGGAGGGGGAGAGAATGGGAGTGAATAACAATGACATTGAGAGATAGAGGTAGAGTGAGAGGAGTGACAAGGGAGAGATGGAGAGAGAGTGGGGGGAGAGAAGAGAGGAGAGAGGGAGGGAGAGATGGGGAAGAGAGAGACGGAGACATACAGATTTGGGGCAGGGGGAGAGAGAATGAGTGAGGGAGGGAGATAGTGAAAGAGTTGGAGGAAAGAGAGAGAAGGAGAGAGGGAGGGAGATAGTGAAAGAGTTGGAGGGGGGAGAGAGAGAGAGTAATGTTGTGGAGAGGCAGATGGAGGTGGGAGAGAAAGCGAGAGAGAGGAAGTAAGATAGTGAGGACTTGATAGAGAGAAGGAGAGAGGGAGGGACATGGAGATCGAGTTATAGGGGGAGAGATATAGATGTAGAGAGAGAAAGAGAAGGGAGAGAGAGAGAGAGAGAAGACATAGAGATAGAGGGGGATAGGAGGGAAGAGAGAGAACAAGACAAGGAGGGAGAGATTGATGCAGGAGCATTCAACCCAGGGGAAATTATTGTAAATAATAGTCATAGGGGGTCAAGTATTCTAGAATTATTTCCCTAAGTTACAAGTTAGTGTGATTAATTAGATGTTTCCAAATTAAATAAAAGAAAAAATAGGAAATACAGAGTGTTTTAGGCAAAAAGCGGTGAATGTGGATCATTATGGGATAAGGAAAACTTTTCTATTTTAGAACAGGGAAAAAGATGGGAAAAGCCTCAAGATGCTTTTTACCATATGTATACATTGCATGTAGACTCTTAGAGCTTTTAGTTGAGTGATTTTAGATCATGCTTAGTTTTATAAATTAGGAATCCTCAAAGACATTGAAGATCAGAGAGAGTGAGTGTGAGATTGAGAGCAGGCTCTGTAAGCCTTTAGAAATTTGTAAAGGGCCAAATGATCGAAATTCAGGCCAAAGTAGGAGGTTTTATGTAAGTAGTATGTATTTGAATATAATATTTGATTTTCTGCAATCATGCCATTATTAAATTTGTGTGAGATTGGTCGCCAAGCTCAGAGAGGGGAGGCGTGCCAAAGATTAATGATAATTTTTCTCTCCATGTCTTCATAAGTAAGCGATTCCTGTTGAATCCAATAAATTATTAACTGTGTTTAAAGGCTTGAATGGCCTTTTTATTTCTCTGCTTGCTTTCTTGACTGTGTATTGAATTGTGGAACGGTGATTTTTATATTTCTTGAAGCCTCCATGCGTTACAATCAAAAATCATTTACCTCCATGTGTTGGAAAAACAATGCCATGATGACGAAGCAGAGAAGGGCGACGGTGGGCGGAAGAGGCTTCGACTATCACTGTGTTCTCCAGCTAATGGAATTATGAATTTTTATAAGTTGTATATGCATGTCAATTCATTGTATTTTTGATCGAATTTCATTGTGATCTCGCGTGATGCTTCATTGAACCGGTCGAGCTTGTAGAAGGCTTTGGTTAATATATTAAATCTCTGTAATTCGGTTTTATTCCAACAGTATTGAGATATGCATAGAAGGATTCACCCAAGAGCAAATAACCGCCTGTACGAGTGCATCGGAAGCTTCTTTCCATGGTTCTGAAGACCTCCACGACTGGTTCCACCATGCGTACTTTTGCATAAACTTTTGCATTTGCTGGAGATGGGGTTCATTGTTCTGCGAAAGAGGTTGTATTTCAATTGTTGTGCCAGAATAATAAAATTGGTGGCATAATAGGAAAAGGCGTTGCTGTTTCTTATGTGTTCTAATTGGAGTTTGAACTGCAAACAAACGAAAGGAGCACTGCGTTTTTTTTGTATAATTTCCATAATAAAAGTTGTTGCTGAAGAGTGAAAGTGTTGATCAAAGTTGCGCAAAGAGAGGGTGCTTTATTGATTGTGCATGGTGTTCACAGAGGAATTTGAAACAAGCTTCCGCATATGAATGGAGATTGCCAGAGTATGAAACTTCCCAGATTGGAGTGTTAATTGGGCAGTGACATAAATGCATTCTTAAATTCATGGTAAAAGAAAAATCCTGGGTATTGCAGGCCAGGATTGCATCAGGTGGTATCAGAGCCTGGCTCTGTTTTCATTGAAGAATGTTTGTTTTGTTTTTAATGAATGCAAGAAGGTTTTGATGAAGAACTGAAGAAGGTTTTGTTGAAGATCAGACTTTTAAATTTGATATGCAGCATACACAATTTCAAGTGAGCAGGATTGCAGAAATGGAAAGAGGACAAGATCATGCAAGATCTTAAAGGTGAGATGATTTTGAGTTGAAATTTATAATTGAAGTTTATGGTTGCAGAGAAGGTGGGAGTGAACCTGGCATTCAGCTGCAGGCTGGATAAGGAGGACAAGTGCAGTGTCCTGAAGAAGAAGGTGAGTTGAAGAGATAGCCTAGAGAGAGCAGAGGAGTGCTCAAGAGGTTCCAGACGCAGTGAACCAAGTACTTACCAAAAGACCAAATCCGGAGGGAAGGATTGGTGAGGTAAGTTGTAGTAAGAGAGATTGTTGTTGCAGAGGCTGGTACAACTCATGGTGAGTGAGAAACTCATGAGGAAGCAGTCTGCCAGAGGCAGAAGGAATTTTTCTAGAGGAGGAAGAGGTTCAGAGAAATGCCACAGAGATGAGATGACTGCAGGAGTTCGAGAAAGAAATATTGCAGAAATAAAGGCACAGCTGCAGGTACTGGAAGAATGGCTGCAACAACAGGAAAAGCAGAAAGGAAAATGGCTCTTCCCACTGAAGGGAAAAAGAGTGATTTGGCGACAATTGCAAAGGAGGTTGAGACAAATTCTGATTGCCTTGTTGAAAAAGGGACTTAGAGTTCTTGAGCCAGGAATGGAATTTGAAGATTCCACATGCAGATCTGATCAAAAGGAAGTGCTGAAGAAAGCAGTCAAGACTAAAAAGTCTTGTAGTTTTAAAACTGATGAGTTGTGTATGTTTGCAGGTGCAGAGGAGGTTTCCATTGGTGAAACATAGGAGGAGATTATTGACGATTTCTTGAGTTATTGGGCAGATCCATATCAGCTGGATAATGTAAACTCTTGTGTTTGTATAGCTGACAATTGTGATGTGATTACAGGTGCTGAGGAGGATTTTCCATCTTGTGAAACTGTTACAGCACAAGAGGAAGTTCTTGTGGATGTTGAGGAAGAGAATCAGTCTGAAGCATAGATAAGGGAAGTAACAGCTGATAATTTATGTATGAATGCAGGTGATGATGATATGCTTCAGCGATGCTACAGAGAAATTGCGTTATTAGAATATTTGTTGGAGAATCCACAGTATGATAGGGAGATTGCAACAGATGAAAAAGTTCAGTGTAGTGAACAAGAGGAAAAAGACATCATGGAAGCAGATGAAATTGCAGGTGACAAGCAAAGGAATGTTGCAGAGGGACAGGAAGTTTGGGAGGCAGCAACATCCATAGTGACAGCTAGAGCAACATGTGGGGCGACATTTATGGTGGCACCTGAGGCAACAATGGTAACAGCAGAAGAGGCACTGATGCCTTATGTTTTTTATTCTAACAATTGTTTTGTGAATACAGGTTTTATTAAAGATGCTGGAGAAAGTCTATTAGACAGAGAAATTGAATTGATGAAGCGGGTGATGGTGAAAGAATCCCGGAATAACCCAGCAACAGTGAAACAAAGGAGAAGCAACAAAAGGAAGACAACAGAAGATTGCGAGAGTGCAACTAGTAGAGCAAAGCAACATAAAGTGTGGAGACCTGGAACAACAAACAGAAGTAGCGACAAATGGAAAGTTGCAACACAAGATATGGGATCCAGGAAAAAATAGATTTGAACACATGATCAGGAGATCATGAAATTTTTCTACCTTGGGAGTCTGATGCGGGAGCATTCAACCCAGGAGAAATTATTGTAAATAATAGTCATAGGGGGTCAAGCATTCTAGAATTATTTCCCTAAGTTACAAGTTAGTGTGATTAATTAGATGTTTCCAAAGTAAATAAATGAAAAAATAGGAAATAGGGAGTGTTTTAGGCCTAAAGCAGTGAATGTGGATCATTATGGGATAAGGAAAACTTTTCTATTTTAGAACAAGGAAAAAGATGGGAAAAGCCTCAAGATGCTTTTTACCATATGTATACATTGCATGTAGACTCTTAGAGCTTTTAGTTGAGTGATTCTAGATCATGCTTAGTTTTATAAATTAGGAATCCTCAAAGACATTGAAGATCAGTGAGAGTGAGTGTGAGATTGAGAGCAGGCTCTGTAAGCCTTTCAAAATTTGTAAAGGGCCAAATGATCGAAATTCAGGCCAAAGTAGGAGGTTTTATGTAAGTAGTATGTATTTGAATACAATATTTGATTTTCTGCAATCATGCCATTATTAAATTTGTGTGAGATTGTTCACCAAGCTCAGAGAGGGGAGGTGTGCCAAAGATTGATGATAATTTTTCTCTCCACGTCTTCATAAGTAAGCGATTCCTGTTGAATCCAATAAATTATTAAATGTGTGTTTAAAGGCTTGAATGGCCTTTTTATTTCTCGGCATGCTTTCTTGACTGTGTGTATTGAATTGTGGAACGGTGATTTTTATATTTCGTGAAGCCTCCATGCGTTACAATTAAAAAGCATTTACCTCCATGTGTTGGAAAAACAATGCCATGATGACGTAGCAGAGAAGGGAGACGGTGGGCGGAAGAGGCTTCGACTGTCACTGTGTTCTCCAGCTAATGGAATTATCAATTTTTATAAGTTGTATATGCATGTCAATTCATTGTCTTTTTTGTCGAATTTCATTGTGATCTCGCGTGATGCTTCATTGAACCGGTCGAGCTTGTAGAAGGCTTTGGTTAATACATTAAATCTCTGTAATTCAGTTTTATTCCAACAGTGTTGAGATATCCGTAGAAGGATTCACCCAAGAGCAAATAACCGCCTGTAAGAGTGCATCCGAAGCTTCTTTCAATGGTTCTGAAGACCTCCAGGACTGGTTCCACTGTGAGGACTTTTGCATAAACTTTTGCATTTGCTGGAGATGGGGTTCATTGTTCTGCGGAAGAGGTTGTGTTTCAATCGTTGTGCCGGAATAATAAAATTGGTGGCATAATAGGAAAAGGCGTTGCTGTTTCTTATGTGTTCTAATCGGAGTTCGAACTGCAAACAAACGAAAGGAGCACTGAGTTTTTTTTGTATAATTTCCATAATAAAAGTTGCTGCTGAAGAGTGAAAGTGTTGATCAAAGTTGCGCAAAGAGAGGGCGCTTTATTGATTGGGCATGGTGTTGACAGAGGAATTTTAAACAAGCTTCCACATATGAATGGAGATTTCCAGAGTATGAAATTGCCCAGATTGGAGTGTTAATTGGGCAGTGACTTAAATGCATTCTTAAATTCATGGTAAAAGAAAAATCCTGGGTATTGCACGCCAGGCTTGCATCAGAAACATGGAGAGAGAGAGAGTCAGGAATAAAGTGATATGAATTTCATCTACTCGATGATGTTAATAATGTTTGATCTATGAAGTATGGCTTAGCAGTCAATTGGTTCACAATCTCAATTTAAAGGGCATGTACATTCATTTGTAGATAATAAACTATGGAGAACTCTTATGCAAATGATTCTCTTTTCACAATAGTATATTTATTAATGTAGATCATGTTACTATGATAATGAACTCTTTCCCAGATTGAGGGTTTTTTTTTGTGTGTTGTGAGTTGTTTCTTATTTGAGTTGGTCATTTTTGTTTGAGTTATTTTGTCTTAACCTTATAAACTTGTGTAGATGTATCCTAAATATGAAAAAATATAGTATCAATAAGGCTTATAATGTCATGGACATTTACTTTCAATCTAAATGACAATTATACTATTGAAAATTTCTCATAGAAAGAAACCTACATATGATATGTAGAAACTTTTAAAATTGGTTAACTATAGAGTTATTTATAATTCAGCTAACTTGTTATTTATAAAATTTCAAATATAAAGCATTACAATACTTATGTTTTTATTATAAAATAAATAAATAAATAAATAATGAAAAATGTATATTTTTAAATAACATTTTTTTTATAATTAAATAAATCTTAACAATTCAGTTTTTTATTAATGATTTAATTTGATATTATTTATATTTGTATTATAAATTGACAATTCACTCCAAAAACATCACTATAAATCATCTATTAAAACCTTTAAAAAAATATTAGTGTTTCCATGGTCTAAAAAAAGATGTTACCCTAATACTAGTAGATATCCATATTTTCATAATTTATATGGTAGATTTTGAAACAATACTTTGTAATTTAAATCAAAATTACATAGTTTAATTTAGTTAGTTATATTTATTATTTGTAATAATTTACTCCATAATAAACTAATCTAGATAAAAATTATTTTCCTTAATTTAACATAATTAATTATAAATGTTTAAATAATTTAATATATGAAATGGTTTAGTTCACAACTCCCGAAGATAGAATACAATGATTATATCATCACAAATCACAATTCATGTGCCTAGTAAATGATCGAAGAAAAAGCAGGGTGAAAGAATATTCATTAACATTTTTTATAAAGCAGAGAAGTAATTAATATTCATTTTGATATTACATTTCAATATAAAAATATGGAAATTCTACATAAGTTGAATTTAATATGTAAAGTCACTTTTTTAGGAATTATTATTAATTTATTCTATTGTTTTTAGTGGAAGTTGGTGGATATTATTAATTGGCATGAAGTGGTTTATAGGGAAAAAACACAAATCATATCGCTAAGTTGAAAGTATAAAATGAAGATTGTGGCCAAATGAATTTTGTTTTAAAAAAAGGTATAGAATATGAGAAGGCTCTTCTTCAAAGAAATTTGACTATTATTCCTAAATTATTATATTTCGATGTATATAATAGGGAAATAGGGAAATATCTATTATATCGAATAATTTTTTTTTCCTGAATGGAGGAACGAAAAAGAATGTGTGGAAAGTTAACTAATTATCTTTTGATGGGCAATTTCAAGAATTTTAATATGGATGATGTATGAATATTCAAAAGAATATTGGAGAAACTATTGTATATATTATGTTTTATGTAATATAATTTTTTATAACAAAGAATAATAAAGGATTATTTATATTTATAAACAAAAAACCAAAGACACATGATATCTAGACTATTACTTCGCTATTGAAGTACTTAAAAATTTAAGGCATGTATTGAGTTTCTGAAAGTAGTACTTTGGAAAATTGATGGAAAATTTTAGTATGGAAAATTGTTTTTTAGAATGGTAAATAAACTAATTTATACATTAAAATAAGGGAAAGTTATTTTGGGATGTAAAAAGATATAGATAGCTTAAGGAGAGTATTATAGAACTTATTACAATAAAAGTATTAAGTTGATTTTCAATTCGGATTTCTCTATGTTCATGTAAGAATTTTATGAAAGTGTTGGTACACTGTACAAGGAATTTTAATATAATTAAAGGGAATTCAAATCTTTGGGATCAAACATTCTTAGGATGACCACAATCTCATTGCACACTCGGATTTTGAAATCAAGGGGATATGGAGAAATGGGTGTCTACTTCAAGATACATCAAGAGTAACAAATGATTAGCTATTTCTTGAAGCTCACACAAAAAATACATTCTAGAAAATTCAGCAATAAAGCAAAATAAACTAGTCATTTAAATTCTACATTGTTTCACAAATAAACAAATTGTAAACCACATCATCTAAATGCTTTAGAAAAACATATTGGAAAATTTTAAAAATATGCTTAAACTTTCAAAGTTTAATTTCACATTAAAAGACTAATGCTAGTATAGAATCCTTACCATTACACATTACAAGACTATTGCTAATATAGAATCCTTAGTATTATCATAAATTGTGAATATTCTTGTAAAAGTTAGTTTGGAAAAAATATGAATTGTAATTAGACATGAAGAACCATCATAAATTGTGAATAATCTTATAAATATTAGTTTGGAAAGAATATGAAGAGTTCTAATTGCATATGAAGAAGTGTTTAGAAAGACGCTGAGACCAAAGGTAACCCAAGGATTTTATTTATAAAGGCAATTTCAATAAGAACTCTTAATGCATTGTGTTATTCAAGCTTCGAGTGATAGATATCTCACAGTAATCAAAATAGTCCAATAGTTTGTTGTTTCAAAACAATTAAAATTATTATAGAATAGATATTTGTAGAGAAGATGTAGTAGATATTTTAAATATGGAATATCACACATTTATAAATAGTTTATGACTATAAATTATTTAGCGTTGTTAGAGTGAAAAATATTTAAAATAATAATAAAATTAGAAAAGAAAAGATGAAATAAAAATAAAAATAACTATTAATACCATATTTTTATTCTGATGATGTTATTTTTTTATTTTTTACCCAAAAAATATTTTATATTTTTAAATCTTGGTTATCTAGATATATTTTTTATTAAAAAAAATGTTATGTAACTTGGATGAAATAAGTAAGTCTTTGAGTCCAATTCCTTTGAAATTTCGGAATAGGTAAGCCTCTTTCACTTATGTTGAAAAAGTTGATCGGTGGCTTGTCTAGATTATTCCCGATTATAATAAATAAAAAGAAAACAAAATTATATTTTATTGCGGAATAGGTAAGGGACATATCGCAACCTGAAAGAAAATACTATAAAGATCAAACTATATCCTACGACGAACAAGAACACGCAAAAGATCAAAATATATACTAGTGAGAGATGGCCCTAAGTTTTATATACTAGTGCAAGAAGGCGCTAGGTTTTATAATAGAATTAAATCATCAAACTGGGCGTATCCGCTGGGTTGTTCTTTCCAGCCATAATGGAAGTCTGATGATCCCTTGTTATCTCTTCCCTGCCATTCACGTCCATCTTGTACTTCTCTGTTCGTAGACTTGGTGGACATGGAACATTTTTGTCGTGATGAGGCCCGCAAGATTTTCCCGCTAACCCCGCTTCCAACGACGAGCCAACAATACTGCTTTGAGGCGGTGGTGGCGGTTTTGGAAGATTGTTCTCGGGTTGACCGTCTGCAAGTGATTGCCATAGAGCTAAACCTTCTACTGCTACGGAAGAATGAACATTCATTCTTTTATCAGTAATCCCATGCATTGGCCTGCACGTGGCGGAGACTTCCTTTAACAACAACGTCATCACAAATAAGAGAAGAGCAGCATCTACAATAACAGACATACTGATTTTTATCTGCATGGGCAATGAGATAAACGGTTTACTAGTGTTAAAAACGATGTGTCAGGAATGACAACTTTTATGCCCTTAATCGGATACCGCCGAAAAGATCGGATGCTGAATAAGATAGATGGTTGCTAGCTATTGGTTGGACATAACAAAAGTTATGCCAGAAATGCAATTGCACATAAATACATAGTTTATAAATACATGACGGAGAAGGGGATGGGAGGCGTATCCGAATTTCTTGATCTGAAGTGGTGAATAAATCTGAATATGGAGTCTTTGTTCGTAGAGCACACGGAAGGGAGTCTTTGTTCATAGAAATTGCCGTGGCTCAAAGATATTTTAGCGTTCGATCTTGCGACCTCAGAACAGAGTCGAACAGAGTCTATTGGAGAGCGCTAGGAATGGAAGTATATGGCCGGGGTTGCGATATCTGATTCAACTTTGTTCATGGGGAACTCGTAGAGACCATTTGGATCTTCCACTTATTGAATGTCTATGTGGAATCGAGGAATAGGAATGTGTGACCGCGGTTGATGTTTGACTCAGAATCGCTTCCGGGTAATCCGAATCTTTTAGCGTGTTAACAACCCCGATTTCATCGTACAGGAGTGCGAGAGGAGATAATAAATGTGTTTCCAGGCTGGACAATGTAAAACTTAAATGCGAATGAACATAGAATTAAATAGGGCTCCTTAAATGTCGGAACAACGATGTTTTCATGAACTCTGTTGCACTTCTTCATAAATCTATTATTTAAAATATATTTTTCTCAACTAGTAATAAATATATATGTTTTTAATTTTTTATTTTAATAAATATATATGTTTTAATTTTTTATTTATTTTATTTTCTGGGTTAATTTTTTTTTAGAAAATGTTTACTACATTTCATACATATATATTAATATATATATATATATTATTTTATATTTTGGTAAATATTAGTAACACTTAATGTTTTTTAATTTTTATATGAAGTACAGAGAATAGATCTCACGTAAACATGTAAAAGTAAACGTAAAAATGTTTAACATCTAACATTTTAATTTAATTTAATGTTCGTCTTATTTAAAAATCAAATAAACATAATATAAATTTAAATAAACAATTTTATCATTTTGTCCACTTGGGAAGAAAACATTTTTTTATATTTACTTAAGAGCTATGGTAAATAAATAAAATCTCTTTTTATATTTACTCTATAAACCTCTTTATATATAGGAAAACTCAAAAAGGGGTTTTATTTAGGTGAAGCCTATGAGCTAAATACCATATTTATAAAAGAGGTATGATAAATAAATAAATATAAAAGTGGTATAAAGAGGTATGGTAAATAAATAAAAATATATCAAATAGGGTTAGAAATCAACATTTAGTCATATACCAATGCTATGGGTCAAAGACCATGGTAAATAAAAGAGATATGATAAATAAATAAAAATATATGGTAAATAAATAAAACCTACTTTTATATTTACTCCGTAAACCTCTTTGTACTTACTAACACTCAAAAAAGAGGTTTTGCTTAGGTGAAGCCTATAGGCCAAATTATTATTAATACCACGCAAAAAAAATATTATTAACCCTAAAATTAATGTTAAAAGATTAATTTTTATTATTATTGTTAAATCTAATATTGAAATTAGTGTATTATAATATTAATATTGTTAAAGTTAATAACTTTTAATTAATACAATACTAAATTTGTCATATGGTAAAATATATTAATGTATCATGATATATATTAACTCTAGATATATATGGGAGGGAAGAACAATGACATTGATTCATAGAGGTGGAGAGATAGGGGGAGTAACAAGGGAGAGATGGAAATACACTTAAGGAGAAGGGAAGGGAGGAATGAAGAGAGAGAAGGAGAGGATTGAAAGAGGTAGAGAAGGGTAAGAGAGGGAGAAGGAGAGACAAAGATGGAGGCGGGAGGGAGACAAGTAGAGGGAGGGGGACAGTGAGAGGATTGGAGGAGAGAGAGAGAGATCGGGAAAGAGAGAGGAAGGTAGAAGAGAAAGGGAGATGAGTAAGGATGAGAGAGCTAACTTAGGAGAGAGAAGGAGAGGGAGAGATAGAGAGATGGAGTTGGAGCGATAGAGAGCGAGGGAAGAAGAAATACATAGAGAGTGAGAAGTTTAGAGAGAGAGTGAGTGACAAGGGAGAGATGGAGAGAGAGAGAGAGTATGTTTAGGTGTGAGATAAAGAGACAAATAAGGAGAGATAGAGAGAAGGGGACAGAGGAGAGAGAAGAAGAGAGGGAAGGATATAGTAACATAGAGAGAGAGAGAGAGAGAGAGAGAGAGAGAGATGGGGGAAGAGATAGGATTGGCGTGCAAAGGGAGAGAGAGAGAGAAAGAGAGAGGAGTGATGGGGGAAGAGAGAGGGACATAGGAGAGAAAGGGAGAGAGAGGACGAAAGAGAGACATGACTTGAGAGAGAGGAGGAGAGTGATGGGGGATGAGATAGGATTGAAGGGAATAGATACAAAGAGAGAGATAGAGAAAGGGATGGGGAAAGAGAGAGGGAGATAGGAGAGAAAGGGAGAGAGAACAAGCACGAGAGAGCGGACATGAGGGAGAGGACGAGAGAGGGAGGGAGAGAGTAGGAGAGGGATAGGGAGATGGACTTGATGGGGGAGAGGGAGGAAAGAAGAAATACATAGAGAGTGATAAGTGGAGATAGGGATGGAGTGACAAGGGAGAGATGGAGAGAGAGTGTGTATGTTTGGGGTGAGATAAAGAGGCATAGAAGGAGAGATGGAGAGAATGGGGGTGAGAAGGAGAGAGGAGAGAGGGAGGCATATAGTAATAGAGTTGGTGTAACATGCCTACCATACAATCTTATTTAAAACTCATATATTTACTAAGTCTAATAGTATGAAGAATCGGTTGAAATCAAGAACCGTTTTGATTAGTTTATTACTCATTTAGTTTGTCATATTTTCCTTTAGTTTTCGATGGTTAATATGGTGGGATTCGTTGTAAATGGGTTAAATAACAAAAAATGAGGTTATAGTTATCATCTTCCCCAAAAAATTAATTACCTCAACTACCTTAACCATTTTTTAGTCTCAACATAATGATACATCCATGAATTTAATAGACTTGGTCACCAACTTCACCTTTTCATGACAGACGTATGTATTCTCCTCAGTGCTCTCCCTACTCAAGTATCATTTCAGTATCAGTTCGAGAAGAGATCCAGAAGAGATCGACGCATGCCTCCTTATTCTCTTTCTTAAGAGAGCCTAGTGTGAGGCCATAGTGGTTATTGTTCCTGTTTTGATAGATCAATATAAAGATCTTGCATCGAGGAATAAATGGTTATGCTCGGT